>JALIZH010028287.1:0-52233 GCA_030522465.1 Rhipicephalus appendiculatus | reverse complement strand
ACTACCATATTTCTGATGCTTCTGACAAGGCTGATGAGTGGAATGTGTTAGTGCGTCCGAAAATGCAAAAAAAAACGGTTATTGTGCAAACGGTGAGACGTTCGTGTCGGTTGGAAAAGAAGGAGAGAGGTCTTGTGCTCATCGGATTATATTTTGTAAAATAAGCAGGTCAAAGCCATCTTTCAGTAGGAATGTAAGCAAGGCATTGATAGCGAAGATTTAATGCTAGTGATACTCGAATGCCTGCTGTAATCTTTAGCCATGAAGTGCGCGGCGCGGTTTTGAACACGTTCAAGGTCGTTGATTAGATAAGCCTGATGAGGTGACCGTATTGATGAGGCCAGTTCAAGTTGAGGACGAACAAATGTTGGATATGCAAGTGATTTGGTCAACGTTGGAGCGCCGTTAAGGTTACGTTTAAGGTAGCCGAGAGAGCGGGGATGCCTGTGCTGAAATTTCACTTGTATGCGTGGTCCATGATAGAGTGGGTGAAACATGCACGTCAAGGTATTTATGTGACGATATCATGTTACACGACAGTTATTAAGAGTACAGTTAAAGAGTGAAAAAGATTTCTTGCAAAATAAGGTCATTAGGTTACACTTATCGGTATTAAGTGCGATTTGCCTGCGTGAACACCCTTTATGAGATCTAGGTCTTCTTGAAGAGCGAGATGATATGATGACGAGGAGGAGGTAAAACTTTCTTCGATCAATGGATTTGGGCACGTACGTCCCAGGGTCCGCGTACGACCCCACTGCACTATGCGTTCATTAGCTCGTGCAGTTCCAATTATCTTACGCAATCGTCTCAGAAGAGTCGTATATTAGAGGAGATATGTTCTGGTATGTCAATAATGTAAATTAAATATAACAAGGGACCCAAAACACTACCCTGGGAACACACAGAACAACTCTGCGAAGGTCTTTCCTTGCACTGAAATGTTGATTATGTTGAGCTTTTTTCCAGTAAACGGTGGTGACGAAGTTGACGAAGAGACATTAGAATACCTAAGTGACGACAAAAATTGTGCTGTGGTTTCTGTGATGGATCTCAAGAACGGAGGTATGCGTTTTTCTTCATTTTTATTCATTTTGCCGGAAACAAATGCTTGTCACTGAGGTGACATTATTATTGCTAGCGTTAGCATGTATAATAACTTCATAATATAATTATGGGATGGGTAGCAAAACGAACAATAAGACTAGAATGTCACTTTGCATATAATTGTGTAAATATGTAGGGAAGGTCCAAATAGGAGCAGGCACTTTCATTGTAGGGCTTTGCCAGTGTCATCAGAGCTCATTCGCTTGTAGCCGATAGAAGTACACGAACTAGAGCTGCACTTCATGAAGAGTTACTGCATCAACAGTGCTTTTGGTAGGCTACGTGCATTAGCATTGGAATTTCTATTGGCATCTCGGTGAGTATGAAATCTAATTAAGAACAGGTGTATGGTTCAATTACGGATATTGAAATGAGAGGTATTAATTCCAGTAAATAGATCTCAGAGTGAAGCCTTCTCATCATTAACGCAAATATAAGCTAGTTTAGATAAAAGAGCTTATTTATAATTTCTAGAGGATGCTGACAATCATAGTTATCGTCGAAATCATTCGATCAAGGCGGCAGATTTGTCGTTGGGAAGTTCCAGCATATTAAGCGCCGAGATAAATGTAGACATTCAAATTTCACGCATGCATTCTCTCTTCAAAGCAGCAGGCTAGTCTTTGACAGAAAATTAACATTCGCTAAAACGTTCCTGGTAGTACTGCCCCCATCAACTAACGAATGCCGAGATTTACCTATGCAACCACAAAATTTTTAAGAAATATATTCTGCGTTGATATCCTGAGCAGCGTCATCCTTGTGTTAAAGTGTCTAGAACAGGCAAGTAGGTTTTCCGTTGATAATGTTCTGGCGGTGTTTCTCACAGTTTGAAAGGGCACTAAAAAGTGCCAGATATTAGCGGAGGCAATAAACGATGCATGCTGTGCTGGACAGTGCTTGTCTTCAGGTTCCAATTACGTTGCTCGGAATTCATAAACTCCATTCATCCGATTGCCGCCGCTGCGTAAATATCTGCATTCCTTCTTCGACATCTAATACAGAAAGGACCAGAGCATTGCACTGATTTGGTTATCCATTGCTGATATCCATTGCGGTCTTGTGCAGAAAATTCTGGCTGCGTACTCTACATATTTCATTCCAAAAGCGGTATAGATAAGGACAAGTACATATTTCCATCGCACTACATCTCATCACAAATCGACCGTACAAACAAGGTTAGAGAATAGAAGCGCACAACTGAGTCATCAAGGAATATATTTTTTCCAAGCCTAATTTCTGAATGGAATCGCCTAACGAATGATGCTGCCCCCATCAACTCTAAAAGTGCCTTCTACTCATTGTTATGATGCTATGTTTCGAATAAAACTCTCAATTTAACTATTTCATCCATAGACGACTTTGTTGTCAAGTATACTGGGCTTCGTATCCAGTGCTTCTTACATTTGCTATAATATAGAATGTTTTATCAGCGAAGCTGTCATAGCTAGCGGTAGTTTGTACGGTATGGTATGTTATGGTATGGTATGGTATGGTATGGAAAAACTTCGGGGTGTGAACTAACACGTAGCGGGCCGCTCCCACGTCGGGAGTGATAGGCCTAGCCTCTCCTCTAGTGGGTATGCGCCGCAGGAACTGGGCAAGCCCCACTACCGAGAGAAAGAAAAAATAGAAAAAGAGAGCGAGAGAGACAGAACGATAGAAAAGAAGGAAGAGATAGAAAATAGAAAAAAGGAAACGGAGAAATAAAGCGATATAAAGAAAAAGAAAGAGAAAATAGAGAGATAAGCAGAATGAAGACATAGAAAGATAAAAAAGACCGAAAAAAACATAGACAGCCAGAGAAAAGAGAGAGGAGAAATAAACTACTAAAAAGAAAGAGGGCGAGACTACAGCGAATAAACACTTGAAAATCATAGAAAAATAGGTAGAAAGAAAGGGAGGCGAAATGAGATACAAAAAACACACAGCAAGACCGAAAGTGAACGAAAGAGACAAATAAGATGAACGAAAGAAAGAGAAAGAAAGAAGCAGGGAGAGAAAGAGAGGAAAGGCAGAGAAATATAGATCGGAAGAGTGAGCAGGAGAAGGAAATAGATACAGCGAGAAAGAAGGAAATAAAACAGGTACAAAAAGAGATACAAGAAACAGAGAGAAAGAGGAAGAAAGAGAAGTAAGAAAGAAAAAAAATAACGAGCAACAAGGATGACCACCCACCTGCATTCTTCCTTCAGGCTAGGCGCCACTGGTGTGAAGCTGCCATTTTTTTTGCAAGTGATACCTGTATATAAGATATTATTACCAATTATGTATCGCGTAACCTCCGCCCCCCTGATGCCCTATGGTGCAGGGGCTACGGCAATAAATGAATAAATAATAAATAAATACATTTCACTAGAGTTAGAAGGCGGGTGCAAATGAGGCATAAAATATGAAATAGAATACGTATTCGCGAGCCTTCTGTAGTAATTCATGAGAGAAACATGTTGGAATATTTTGACCTAGGACCACTCAGGTATGAATCGTTTAGCAGTTTACGATCGAGCGCTGTCTGATGAACACAGCTCTTGCGCTCTCCCTTACTGTGCAGTTTCCTCGGCGTGCAAGCATACGTACAATTTCGTTATCATATCTTTATCACTGTCAAAATGATTTTTTTACTTCTTATTAGTACTAATGGGTTATATTTCAATTTACCGCCGTCTGATTTTTCTTGCCCAAAATTTTTTTCACACTGCCTTCGTATGGTTATAACTGATTTTTGTTACTCGGGGAACACAAGCCAAAATGTTAAACATGTTTGTCAAAATAAGAAAAAGTTCGTGGTCAGCTCATGTATCCAAGTTCAAAAAGCTATACAGACCAAAATGAAGGTGCTGTTCTAGGCAGCTCTACTACACATATTTCAAGCTACCGTACTTGAAGTTCATTGTATGAAAATAACTTTGATTTTCACTTTCATTTACAGAGGTATGGCGCGACCTCAGGATGGATGATTCAGTCGTAAAGGATACTGATAAGACAAAGTACATCAAATGTTTCAAACGTTATGATGAGATTGTAAAATTGACCAAGAAGAACTCGACATCACCATACAGTTCTCAGTGCTAGGGCGCACACCGTCAGACTCACGAGGCATCGTATAGTGGCAACGATCTTTTTAAATCCATTACGGTAGTAGAATTATAGCCAGCTATACGCCTTCTACAAGTCTACTTGCTGTATTTTCTGTCATAAAGGTACTTCAACAAAAAAAAATATGCGCGTAATGGCATTTACTTATTAATCCTTATTTAAAAATTTTGCCTACCAATACCTAGACATGACTGAAACATGCCATATTGTTGCTCTGCAGAATAATCGTCAATTCGTGGGCCTCTGTAACATGAGCCTACAAGAAAAATATCTGCTCCCCATGAGGGGAAAGCAAAGCGTAGACTCCCCGCCGCGTCGCGGCCCTGTTGGGCAGCCCATAACCATTAATGAAGTTTGAGGCTCCTTAGAACCACAAACAAGCGTGAAGGAGCTCAGCTAGTTGGTAAGTATTCATTTTAAAAGACTGGGGGTGCAAACATGCGCGCGAGAGAGGTCAAGACAAAAAAGGCCGACTTACAACTGCAAAGGTGCGCGACGGCGGAAAACACAGCAGACACGCATACTAATCTGCGCATGCTCAGGTAATAGGCGAAACTATCAATCCGCCACGCGTGGGGGGTCTGCGTGAAGTATAACTGCTAAGCCATGTGATTTCTTCTTTATGCAAGTTAATGGACGGTCGACTCACGCGCATCTACCAATATTATTAACACGCCATGCCTCTATCATTAGACGAGCTTCATCATTCCTGTGTCTGAACAAAAATGCACAGTGATCGATTTTTGGCGTACACTTACACTCTCGACAATTCAAAGATAGATTAGAGGCTGATCTTCCGGTTAGCGGTCTCATATGTTCCAATTATGTCTGGTTAACACAGCGGCCCTTTGTCCTGCGTAGAAGCCTTCGCAGTTAAAAGGAACCTTATACACCATGGATCTACGGCAACCACTGAATTAATTGGTGTGTTTTGTGAAACAAATTTCACCCTGCTCCTTGTCTATTACTCTCATCCTTTCTCTACACAGCGGTATAAATCTTATCTTGCTTATGGGCAGCCATCAAAACAACATTAACGCCATACCTGCTCTCCATTTTTTTACCCTCTGAGATAGGGAATGATACTAAGAAATACCTACGACATCTTTTCCTATTGCTTTCTGCAACCAAGCGCAGAGTTGACAAAACGGACTTTTTGAAACGTTCTGCGGCAGAGGACCATGCAACGCGGGATAAGGTACATCTAAAAAATGCAAGAAACGGCAGAAAAGGGAAAATGGAAGCTTGCGATGAAAAAATTGGTAAACAGGGGGGTTGCGTGCTCGAGTCTTCTTAAAGGCTAGAACTGATTTCCTTAGCGTGTATATGATTCGTACATTCTCCTCTATCCTAACAAAGGAGGGGGAGAGGGCAACTGTGGAGACGGAGTGCGGGGGGGGGGGAAGGGGTGGGGGGGGGGAGTGCCGTGACTGATTGTGTGAGTGAAGAGCGAACACGCGTTGCGCGAATAAAAAGAAAAGAAATAGGCGGGGGGCGGAGGTTTTGGTGTAGTCCTTTCGCTGAATCACAGTTGTCAGAAGAAGCACGACTTCACAATCGTAGGTTTGAGTGTTGCGGAGTTGCCACTCCGCAATTGGAATGACTCCGGAATCATTCCACATTTTAGCGACCCCGAATGGAATGGGAATGGAATGGGGACAACGCTTGGAGGAATCGAATGGGAATGGAATTAAGCACCTTTTCCACGGAATGGAATGAGAATGGAATTGCCTATTACAGGAAGTAGAACGTGTTTTTGTCAATGTGCTGTTTGTCAAGCTTCAAACATTAGTAAGTCATAGCCTCGAATTGAACAATAAAGCAGTACTTTTAAAATGGCTTGGCTGATTACAAGCATGGTACCCTGATATGCAACGCGCCTGCTACAATTCTGTCCTTATATAGACTGTGTTGCTCCGAAGTTTTTCTCTATTCTTCGCGTAACCGCCGTTCTATGCCGTAGGCATCTGCCGTGCGAAACCAGCGTGGCGGCATACCTCCCCTTGGGCCTTGTGATTTTAACGCGACAGCGTTAAAGAGCTCGTTTCGCAGAAATTCCGGTGTCGGCGTCGGCGTCGGTGGTTGTGACCGAAAAATCGAGAAAGATGCAAATAAATAATAAAAATTTAAGGGTCCGAGTGAGGATCGAACCCGGGCCGTCTGCGCGGCAAGCAGGTGTTCTACCACACAGCCACGCCTCTTTTTCTTTCTTTCATGATATTTATTACAGATGTGCGTAATATACATCCCAGCGAACAAAATACTCAAGGGCGCCTCTACAAGCGTACATCAAGCTTTGCACAGAATGAAGTTTCAAATAGCAAAGTTTCAAACAGCAATGTCCTCTAAAAGGGAATCAGACCAGTGCATTTCATGAACAGTGGAAACCAGTCCGGCTGGAACTCTAGCTGTTGATAAAAGTCTTTTAGCTGTAGAGCCATTTCCATAAAATGAAACCGTGATGATACAATTGGTTCCACGTGTCTGTCTAACATGCGAGTTTTCCATAAACTATGCATTCCCATTACTAGAACCATGTCAACAGGCATAGAATTGCTTTTGGGTGGCACGAGTCAACGTATGCTATGCAAATTTAAATTAATTTGTTTTTTAAAAGCCCATTGAAGGACGTCCCAAAAGAGGATGGCGCCTTTACAGCTGATGAAACAATGTTCTATAGTTTCTGGAACCTCGCTGAGGCGACCAATAATAGAAGATACAAAAATGCCTTTTCTGCTTAACCATGCCTTTACGAGTAGCGTTTCTGTGTGCACTATGAAGAAAAATGTTTTGGACGTTGGCGAAATAGGCATTTTTTTCACACGGACAATTACGTCATGTCCAGGTAGTCCATCATATAGAGAGCGGTATAATGTTGCAGGAAATAACATATCTAATATATCATTATATAAATCTTTCCTTGAACTTGAAAACAAATAATCATTAGAGAATCTTACTGTCAGAAAACGCACTGAATCGTACACTTCACGCATGAATCCTTGCAAATAGGGGGCGAGACCCAGTTAGCTGACGCCACTAAACTTGGCAAGGCCTCGGCGAGATTCACTTGCAAGAATGAGCGAAGCAGCGGATGAACACAGTCCCGAAAGTAGAAGAAACGAGACACCAGTTGTTTAACAAACAGGTGCACCGACTTAAGACCACCTGCACAAACTGGCCTAAAAACAATGTCACGCTCATAGCTTGATAACCAAATCAAGGTAGCAAATATTCGATGAAACTTTTGAATATACACCCTGGAACAATGGAGTAATTGCAGTGCGTAGAATATTTTTTGTTGCCAGGAATAGATTACATGCTTTGGCTCTGCCTATGATTGAAAGGTTATGGGGAATAAACGTCTGGCCATAACGTTTTAAGTTGGGTACTCGTTCTTTCCAGTAATGTGCTCTTATTTTATATGCATCCAATGGAACACCGAGGTATTTTGGTGGGGAAGAGGACGATGCTATGCCCTCGAAAATGCTTCTGTTTATAAGTCCATGGGCCAAAAATAGCCCCAAACTTTTAGCGAAGTTCATTCGTGCACCAGAAATGGTTCCAAATTCTCCAATTGTGGATACCACTGTTTCTTATACTGGAAATGTTTCTACAAAAAATTCCCCCTCTCCCGCTAAAGGGAACCATGTGTGGATGCGAAGCAGCGGGGGAGATAATTAGCTTGAGCGGGAGGAACGTCGCCGCTCTCATTTCACGGCAGGGGTCCGGGCGCTCATCGCGGCGCTGCGCAGGAAAGAGAATGAGGCGCGCGCGCTCCGTCATTTTCATACCGCGGAACTACCGTGGCGCCCCCCAGCGGAGTAAGCAGCTGTCACACCACCTGTCGTTCGCGCCGCTCCGTAGAGGATTCCTAGAGGAAAGGACGGGGCGGACCGTAGGAGAGGAGAGAGAGGGGACGTGCATGCGCTGTGGGACGCCGGAGCCGCTCCGTAGAGTAGAGTATTCCTAGAGGAGAGAGGGGGGAGAGGACGCGCATGCGCTGTGGGTATGCGGGACGCCGGAGCCGCTCCGTAGAGTATTCCCAAGAGTAGAGGAAGGGGGTGAGCGTACGAGAGCATAGGGGGAGGGGACGCGAATGCGCTGTGGGAAGGACTAAGCCCCCCTCCAAACACATGCAAGCAAGATCAAGGAATGGGGTCAACCTGGGCGACAGACACCACCTGCCTAGCCATTGCTGAGCAGCCTCTGTGCTCTCGGCCATGACTCAAGGAATGGGGTCAACCTGGGCGACAGACACCACCTGCCTAGCCATTGCTGAGCAGCCTCTCTGTGCTCTCGGCCATGACTCAAGGAATGGGGTCAACCTGGGCGACAGACACCACCTGCCTAGCCATTACTAAGCAGCCTCTCTGTGCTCTCGGCCATGACTCTGATGATTGTAGTAGGGTTGACGGCCTTCATATTACTACAGTGTTCTGGTTCGCATAATGGGTGCTTCCCTACTTCATGAAAGTGGCCGGACGCGGGACGTGGGACACGGGACGCGGGACGGGGGGACGCGGGATGGAGAGAGCTCCGAGCATAAGATGCTTCGCATCTAAAAAACGCCAAGTCGTCCGCGTACGCTAACACCTTCACCTCTTTTTCCATAAACACTAAAACCCTGAACTTTGCACGATCGAATCACGCTTAAGCATAATGGTTCCAAGTAAAGGGCAAAAAAGCAGTGGCGACAACGGACAGCCTTGTTTCAGAGGAGAGGATCGACACAGGCTTTGAAAGTTGACCATTAACAATCAAACGAGTCGAACAATTATTGTAGCACAATTTTACGCCTTTAAATATAGTGGAGCCAACGTTTGCATGATCGAGAAGGGAAAACAAGGAAGAATGGCGAACCCGGCCAAACGCCTTCGCTAAATCGACTTGTAGCATTGCCAGTTGTTCATACGAGTGGGAAAAAATGTTCCAACACTGTGCGGGCGATGTGTATGTTGGTTTGTATTGAAAGACCTTTCAAACCACACGTCTGGTGAGCACCAATAAGTATGGACATTGCAAATTGTAGCCTGTCTGATAGTACTTTTGCAAAAATTTTATAGTCGACGTTACACAGTGTAATCGGTCTGTAGCCATCAACATGAAGCTTTTCTCTGTCCGAGTGTTTTGGAGTTAGTACAGTGTGACTTCTTGTAAAAGATCGAGGAAGGGTTCCCAGATTCATACTCAGTGTAAAAATGCTGAGCAATACCGGGCATAAGGATTTAAAGGTTTTATAAAACTCGCCCAAAATTCCGTCGGGTCCTGGCGTTTTTGACACCGGTAATTGGTCAATGGCGAGTTATATTTCTTTTAAAGTGATCGGTCCACTGATGGACTCACTCTCTTCGTCAGTTGTGACAGAAACTGCGACAGACAGAAACTACGTTACGAGATCTTCGTTTCGTTTTTCAGAACAGCCGCTGAACAACGTTTTGTAGTAGACTTGAAATTCTGATATGATTTCACTTGTATTAGTTACCAATGACCCTTGCGAATATAAATCGGGTATCATTTTGCTTCTTGCATTACGGTATTCATCAAGTAAGGCTTGACGTGTGGGTTCCTCGGAATGCAAAGTACGATTATTGCGAGATCGAACACGGGCACCTCTGCAGCGCATGGCCTCGTACCCCTGGAGTGCATATTTGGCATTAGCAATTTCATCTGTATAAGAACCAGGCGTTTCACACTCCAATTCATATAGGTTATGAAGATTCTTCAGTAACATCTTTTGTTCTAATTTTCTGTAAAAACCCCTCACAGATCCGATTTCTATAGCTACTGCCCGAACTTCTTGTTTGAAAAATTCCCAAGCGGCCAACAAAGGCAAGCCGATAAACAACTCTTCAGTGCTACACGTACGCGGGCAGTAAACTCCTGGTCAGTCACACCTGAAGAGTTGAGTTTCCAGAATGCCCACTGTGGTCTGAAATCTGATCGAATGTTGTTACCAATTTGCCCCACAACAATGCAATGATCCGACAAAGAAATAGGTTCCGTTTTGCATGTAAGATCACGGGAAACAAGAGGCGCTGAAACATAAATGCGATCAAGTCGCGTATGAGTGCTACCTTGTGCATGTGTATATGACGGTAAGCTATTTAGTGTCCCTATGTAAACAAGCCCGGCATTTTCAACTATCAGAGAGAGCACTTCAGCACTCCTGTCGCTGCGGCTAAACCCAGTACGATCACTTGGATTGCATACACAGTTCAAATCTCCCATAAGCAAAGTGTTACGGTCAGACTCTAGCAAGGCGGACAAACTTTCAAAGAAACTAGTGATACGCGGTGCATCACTAAAATCATATATGTTAATTAGGCGCCATGGCAAACCATACAGCATGAGATCACATTGTATAAGTCGCCCCTCTTCGTCAACACTGTAAGCTACAGAAGAATATGATAAACTTTTCCTAAGAAACAAAAGGCAGCCCGCCGAAAGGCCCACAGCGTGCTACAAAAATACGTCAAATAGACGTCAGACTCTGCCCAGGCGGCGCTGCGAAAAACGCCGCCACCAGCGCTCTCATCGCCGCCCTGGCCATAACTGGGTAGTGCAAAGAGAGCCGTCCGCAAGCGAATGTCCATAGGACATGTACAGAACCCCCCTTTTTCGTTGGTGTTGAGGCGCGGTTTCCTAAAAATCGAGGACCTGGAAAGCTTCTTCCGTCAACCCACCCCCGCTTCAGAAAAGTAGGGAGCTCATCAAAGTGAACTTCGGCTACAATGCAAAAGGTGTTTTAGCTATTTCGGCGTGATGCAACTCGCATGTGTAAGCGAGCATCGCATGACATCGAGTTCGATGCACTCCGACGTGCATTCTGTACCGCCTAAATGCGTTAAATTTGGGCATATACATAATGTCAAAGCGATGAAGTACGTACACAAGCAAAGTTTCTTACGAAAAGTGGCACAAAGCTCGCTTTATCAGGCACGAATGGCCACGGCGATTTTCGCCTTTGCAGTTGCATTCTCCATCTATCTCTCGCTTCCTGTGCGTTGAACTGTTTTATTATGCGTACTGTTGACGCTTGCCTTCCGTTTGTATACACTGCAAATGGGGGATACGTGCGTGTCCACTTTCTCGGTGTACAACGAATGGCAAAACCGTGGCCTCCGAGATAGCTCCGGCAATTGCGGAGACCACGGGCAAGAAAAACCTGACGGTGGTCACGACCAACATTTTGCGATTTACTTGTATGACGCTCGTGTTAGCATTTGCTAGTTAATGTCAGAACTTTGAACCTTCGATGCGTACGTGCGCGATGCTGTGTGATGACGACCAGTTCAGATTATGGGTGGTCGCGGAGTGCGCGATGTTTATCGCGCGCTTCACCAGTCTGCATTTAACTGCTGCATGGCACGCACCGTGGTCTGAGGCTCTGCTGAACTTCATAGCCAAGGTCACCATGGTTCTACGACAAGGCTACTCAAAACACTAACATGAGACCCACATTATCACACTTTCTCATGCGACCGGCTGTGGAGAACGCGAGTAATTCGCTTACCCAACACGTACTATCGCGCTCAGTATGAGCTACATCGTGGGAGCGCGTGGCCAAAAGCACTGTAAGGTTGTACCGTGGCGCCGATCGTGAAATAACTTGGAGTTATCAGGGGGAGCGTTTAGCTGTTTCTTTGAGTGTGCATCGCCTCACCTTGCTTTCACGCTCGCCCTCGTTTTTCTCTGTCGTGATGTCAGCTTCGAAAATGATAACGGCCGCCGTGGCTTCACACACAGACTTCGATTTTTTCTTCAGTAAAGCTAAATAAATGGCAAAACGTTCCTTCAAATAAAAGACGGCCAGGGTGAGAGCAAGCAATAGGGAGTGATGCACACTTACAGGAATAGCCACACTCTCTCCCAATAACTCGAAAATATGGCACGATCGGCGCCACTTTACAGCCTTGCAGAGCGCTGGGCCACGCGCTCGCGTGATGTAGCTCATACTGAGCGCGATAGTACGTTCGCAACGGCCCGTATCCAAAGCTCTTGCCCTTCTGCTTCGTGCAACAGCTGCGGAAATCGGTAAAGCTGAAGTCCTTTACGTCCGTGGCAATTCACAACTCAACAGTAGCGTCGACTGAGGCCTTTCTTCGTAGCGCGCGGAGCTGTTGCGTCTGCTCTTGTTTTCGCCGTCGTTCTGGCACGCACTGCATGGCGGTTCGGTTGCGCGTCCGACTAGCATAGAGGCATTCGTAGCTCTTTTTCTGAGTGTTCAATGCACCAACACACCAAATATTTAGGTTAATCATTGTTTCCAACTCGCTAGCTGCACCTGGTTGCACAGCAAACTGTGCAAGGGAGCCGGGCTTTGCACTACCCAAAACTGCTCCGACAGGTGGCGCTACGTGTCTGCAAAACTACAGAGTCTGACGTCTATACGGAGAGATATGGCCGCAAGGCCCTCTCCGTATCCACTTCACTCACGATCTTCGTTTCTTGTACGGCGATGATGTCGAGGTGTCGGCTCAACAGCAACCGGCGGAGCTGCAGCTGCTTCTGCTTGGATCGTAGTCCGCATACGTTGACCGTCGCAAAGGTGACTCTCTGGGGCAGCGCCATGGCGTCTATACGAACTTTTATCAAAGTTGCATACGCCGGTCTGGCGAAGAAGGGGCGCGGGAATGCTCCCCGTCACTAGCACCAGGCCTCCTTGACCTTGAGGGTCTGCACTTTCCTGCGGGCTTTGAAGGTCCCCGACGACGTGATCGCCTAGGGCCGACCGCCGAGTCACTTTCTTCGCTCGTCTCGGGGTTTGGCGATGCAGGGCGCTTAGTGATAGAAGCATCGGTGGATCCTCGCACATCGGCGGCAGTCATGTTCTCATGCGGTGGTTCTGCATAAGCATTGCCGCCGAGGCTTTCTTTCTGAGTCACCACAGGTTCAGGTGCAGGGACCACTTGCTTCTCGTCGTTGCCTGTCACATCTGCATTGTTTGACGCTGGTCCAGATTTCTCCGCTCCGGCACGGTCACTACATGCTTCGTTGTCAACCACACAAGGCTCAGTGACCGCAGCACGTGGAAGGTCTCCCGTTGCGTCGAGGACTTCCGTAGCGTCCATGATGTGTACTTGAAGAGCATCCTCAGGCGGTCGCATGCGGTGCCGTAGTTTATTGGCATGCGTCGCTACACATTCTTCAGCTGTATGTCCAAAGCGCCGACAATAGTCGCAGCGTGGTGTCCGGCAGTATCGACGAATGTGTCCTACTCTGTTGCAACGCAGGCATAGAGGTGGTCTGCCAGGAATCAGCACTAAGCTTTGTAGATCGCAAACCGAGAGTAGATGTGGGATGTCAGAGACACGGACTCCGTCAGCCAATCGAAGTACGACGTCTCGGTTAAGGGTACGCATCTGTTCCATTTCTGACACCCTCCAAGTTTCCGCTGAAATTGACTTTATCTATCCGAATGGTTGAAGAGCTTCATGCACATAAGCATCTTCCAGGCGTTCAGGGAGCCATAATAGCTTCATCTTAACTTCCGTGGGCTCAGGGTCTATCACAACACATCTGCGGCCTCGGACCCAAAATTCTCCACATGGTACGATCTTCACTTTAGATAGCGCTGTCCTGCAAGTCACCATCCAAACATGTGACATTTGAAACTGTCCAATGGAGGTTACGTCTGCAAGGTCTATGATGTTCCGGAGGGCATCTCGAAAGTGCTGCACTCGGTATGGACGACCACCAAGGTCTGCGTGCAGAAAACGGAGTCAGCGACGAGCTTACCAGTGGGAAGACGGGGCAGGACGATACGGTACTCATTACTGCTGGTAGAAGCCTGAGCAGCACCTCGGCTTGAAGCCGATTGATCCTTTGTAGCGGAGAACATCAAAAACGCAACCGTTCCCAACGGCGTCTTCGTCTTTCTCCACAGCCACGCCTCTGCTTGGGAATACAGTGAAAATAACTTCCTCTGCTTGGAAATGCAGTGAAAATAACTTTCATGCTTCGCAAACGCAAGCGTCCTTTATATAGGCGTCGCAATATAACATGTAATATCCCAGGAATATTGCGTGGTACAAGCGTACAGTGTCATGGGGCGTCAGAATATGTGACAATCATAACGATTTCGTATTTAAAGCCGGCCTCCCATTACAAATGGCACACACCTTATGCGCGTATTCCCTTAACACCATGTGGTGGGTGCATAGCAAGTATGCACTAAGTGGTTGAACTAGGCACTCGTGACAGGATATCGCTGTCGCGTTCAACTGTTAAAGGCGAAGATTAAGGGTCCCCCGTTTTTTCCCTCGGTGGCGCTCCAGCTGCCTGCTGTCTCCCCACCCTTCACTTCTTTTGTTGTTGCTTCTGTCATCGTCAGTGACTCGGAGGCATATTCGAAAAAAACCGCTTCTCTAAGTTGTGATGCGTATTGAGGCTGACGCAATGCTTGAGCTCACTGCATGCTTTTTGTATACCAGCTTGCGCGCCGTCTCACCTAATACTCCCCCCTTTTTGCAGTACTGCCCCCCTGTCTAAACACATGGGCGCCTTTGCCCGAAGCTCTGTCGACAAAGGTCTATGGGTCAGTGCAGCACACAGTCGTACACGATGAACTCTGTGCCCTCCCCCCTCCGTAATGATAAACATGGTATAAAAGTGTGAACGATCTACTAATTTGTAAAAGAGAAACCGAGGCATACGGGTAAGTTTGTGTACAAACAGATGCATTACCCAGCAGATACTGAAGGGAGAAACAAATTATCCCTGTGCGTTGGTTCCCATTGATACCCCCCCCCCACACACACACACATGAAAATGGCGAACACTCTACGCACAGCCTGATCTTTAACTCACGAGCAGCTTAATAGCCGACACACGTAAATAATCTATGCGACAAAGAAGAAATTGCATACCTGTGCACAGTCGAACACACAAAGTTCTCCTCACCACATCCATGCTTGCGAGGCACGTTTGACAAGCGTGAGTGCTGACGAGCAGTGCGGCCCAGTGTTCCGTATTCGATGCAAATGCACAAGATGTCCGAGCGGAGCTCTGTTGCAACTTATACCAGCAAATCTAGAGGCTTTTGTTTACCATTAACCAAATCTTACTTTTCTCCATATTGAGACCGCTCCAGACGCGTGGCAAAACTGCTTAGTCTTGTTGAATGCTACTTTTGCCAGCATCAAAATACGCTATGCCGTCATTTTAGCATTAACACATCTAACTTTAAACAACATTAAAACATCACCATTCGTTCAAACATGCTGACCATGCAAATACCACAGGTAGCGGGAGAACTGCCCCTATGGGAATTAGGAGGGTGTTGTGCTGCACGAGATATGTCACCAAGCTACTATCCTTCGACCTTGGTAATGTCTTTTCCGTACTTTTGCAGTTCCTAATGCATCTGATGACATCAGCTTGATGGTGTGTTCATTCTTAACTCGATAAAACTATCAAGATGTCTTTCCTACGTTGAGGAATTACAGGCCCGGCCATTCCCGGAGTGGGAATGGGCTGTTTTTTTCATTCCGAGGAATTGAAAGGAATGGAATTGCGGCAAGTTCTAATTCCCCGGAATGGAATTGGAATGGAATGGAGGTGTCCATTCCGCAACACTGGTAGGTTTGAAATTCCTAGAAGGAGGGCTTAACTCCTCATTGGTCTTCTTTGTGTGTATGTACCTTATCGGTTGAATTCAAGAGTCCCTTTAGAAACGTTTATACCTGCTGGCTGGAGTGTATTGAACTTGTGAATAAGGTATGACTGTACATTTCACTATGGCAAAATTCTTGGCAGCAAAATACCAATAGAAACCGTGCAAGGTACCACGACCGCATAGCATACCGTATGAACTTTACAAAAACAATGAAGGCAAGATCTACGTGTGCTGTTGGATGTCATAAACAAAGTTTAATGTACTGGAGCCATTCCTTACTCCTGGCGGCATGTACAAATGGTTTCTATTCCCAAGCCAGGACAGCTTCCAGGCAAAATCATCCGCATGCTTCCGATAGCTCTCACTTCGACGTTGGGCAAGCTGACAGATCTTATGCTCGCGACACGCGTCACGTGGTGGTTCGAGAGATACCCCTGGTGAAATGCTAGCCAAACAGGGTTCCGTCCGCATTTGGACACTGAGTATGCCTACCGCTCCTCCAGGGTTCTCGTTGGAGGCTGCTCTTGACGAATTCGCACCATTCTGTTCATGCAGAATGTGACACCATGTGACCCATGATGCTATTGTGGAAATTTTTCACTTGCTGCAATTCCCCAGTCGAGTCAGCACATTCGTCAAAGCCTTTATCCACAATCGCACCATCTGCATTCGCCGAGCTGGTCAACCAGTTGGACAGCTAGTTTCGAATAGAGGCGTCCCCCCAGGGATGTGTGATCCCGCCAGTTCTTTTAACGTTGCCCTCCTCCCACTGGCTTGGAAGGTGGCGGCACCATATCTTGCTAAACATATTATGTACGTAGATGACCTGACCTTTTCGTCAGTGTATCCTGAAATCGGCAACCAAGAAGCTTTGCAAGAGGCCCTCGACATAACTCATCATTGGAGGGCCAAGATAGGCCTCGAAATCTCTAAAAAACGACGTTTATGTCACTTGGCAAAAAGCTTGGTCGTCGGGAACTGGGATTGCGGCCACTACAGTTAATTCTGGACAAGCAGCCACTACAGTATGCTTAAAATAACCGCTTACTTGGCCTGGAAATTGCTGCCACCAGATCTTCAAGACATTGGTTCATGAGTGCAAACAACAGGCTTCAGAAACAATGCAGTTCATACGTCGGATTCCAAAAAATCTGGTGCCGCCAGTGTTGTACGGAACGGCTTTCCAAGGAACGACGTTCCTGGCACTAGTTCCTTTTGGGAGGAACGGAGGAACGCGACCGTTCTATTCAGGATCGGAGAAACTGTAACGGTAACTCTTTACATTTACGAAGGAATGGCAGCGGGAACGGCGTTTCTTTCCTAAACGTTCCTCGGCGTTGAACAGTAGTACGCTCGCAACACGTCATGCAGAACAGGGCGGATGGGCAACCGCGTGAGGTGTAAAAATTTAATGCTGGCCTGTCACGTGACTATGAAGCATTCTGGTTTTCACTTGAAGGCGCACGCCGGGGGTGCAGGAAAGCGCGCGACAGAAAGATGCAGACCGCGGAAAGGAAACGCTTTCTGTCTTTTTCCAGCAGAGCTGTTATTCTCAAGGTTAGCTGTGCGTCGTAGAAAGAAAGTTTGTTTGTTTGTCGCCTACGAGAAGCTAGCATCATCATGGATAATCACGCGCTCTCTTCGTCCTCGTCTTCCTCTTCTGCTTCGCTCCCAGAACACGTGCGCTGATTTGTCTGGTGTGGGATACAATAACCCTGAGTGAATGAGTACAACGAAACATAGAGAAATTCTTCGCGACAAAAAAATCACGTTCAGCAATACTGACAGTTGGGCGAGTTGGTATGTGTTCATGATTAAAAACGGCGCAAAGAACACAGAGAAACACAAACGAAGGATACACGAAGACCGGCGCCTGTCTTCGTGTATCCTTCGTTTGTGTTTCGTGTTCTTTTGCGCCGTTTTTAATCATGAGCGACAAAAAATACTCGACGAGGCGAGATATGAACCACAGCAAGCGTCGTAACCACTCGGCTATCCAGTTCCCTTGTTCTTTTTTTTTTTTGTTTTTGCTTTCATGGTATTTTTTTCAACATAGGCATGGCACTTGGAAGTAATTCAATATAGACAAATAACGCATATGTTTATTCTGCTGGTATCGCGACTCAGTGACAAATACATAGCACTAAGGTATTCGCATTCATCTCTGGAGCGCATACGTCAAGTAAAGACCTTTTACCGCGATAGCGTATCGGTGTCGGCGTCGTTAGTTGTGAGCGAAAAACCATCATCTTGTCCGTGACCGAAAAATTGAGAAAGATGCAAATAAAATAAAAAAAATAAATCTTTTTGGGTCTGAGTGAGGATCGAACTCAGGCCGTCAGGGTGGCAAGCAGCTTTTCTGCCACACACCCACTCGTCTGCTTGCAAATACATCGAAAATAATTTCCTCTGTTTGGAAATACAGTCAGAGACTTTCATGCATCATAAATACATGCGTATGCGTCCTGTATACAGGCGTTACAATACAACATCTAATATCGCAGTAATATTGCGTGGTACAAGCGCACATTGCCATCAGGCGTCAGAATATGTGAATATCATAAGGACATCGTCGTTGAAAAGCAGGCCACCCATTACAAAATGAACACACGTTACTGCGCGTATTCCCTTAAAACCACGTAGTGGGGGCATAGCAAGAAAACATTTCACGCGCCTAATTGCTCGTGGTTTAAAGCGTGCTACCCATTACATAGTATGCACTAAGTGGTTGAAGTAGGCACTAGGGACAGGATATCACTATCGCGTTCAACTCTTAAAGACGAAGCTTAAGGGTCCCCCCAATTTTACAATTATACACTAGAACGGTAGTAAGGATCAACACCTCACCAATGCAGTATACCTTTCTGGCTGACTCTCTATTTGCTCGTGTACATCTCTTAGCTGAGTAACCATCCTAATGAACAGGGCTGTTGAGGAAATTATTGGCTCTGCGTTCCTCTGCAACATGCACGCACACTCGCAGGGCATAGCGTAGCATTGTATCGTAGACTATAGCAAGTGGGTGGGAAAAGGATGTGAAGGTGAGGAGGAGGGCAGAACTAGCATAGAGAGAGACAGAAAGAGAGGGAAGAAAGTGAGGGAAAGATAGAAGGCGCGAGGAGGACTACAGAGCGAGAGAGACATAAAGAGAAAAAAAAAGAAGGAAGGGGTAGAAAGTGAGCAAAGTATTGAAAGACAGAGGAAGAAATATACAGAAATATGTTCGCTGATTGCGAACAGGGGACATTACTAAGTTGCAAATGTATATCGTGGACATTATTTTCTGTTCATACTGATGATGCTGACATTGAAACAGTACTAATTAAACACCTAAGTATTGTTTCTTTCGATGTGGTTTCCTGTGCAAGAAATTCATTTATATTGGTGTATGTGCGGAGATTTCTATTTCAATACCTGGAGCGCAGTTTCCTGACTGCGCACGTGCATACCGACGGGCAATGTGCCTCATGGGTTGAACATGTAATAGACGAGCACGAAACTGCAGTTAGACATGTCTGTTGTACGACAGGTGGTCTCTGAAAAGTTGGTCTAGGAGCGTTTTTTATATTTCTTTTATGTACATGTAACCTGGGTTAAGCGATGTCAAATTCGTATATTATATGTAGCCAGATGTGAGCTTTAAAATGTTCCGTTTATTTCGCCTCAGGATTATTTGTCACCATATTTTGATTAAAAAGTCAAATGCAACGTTAATGTACTGTAACGAGTTTTATTCGCATTAAATGAACTTGTAACGGGAACTCCTGTGAAGGTTAGGAAAAGAACGAGGAATGAGCTGTGGTCACTGTTCTAGAGGAACGGGTGCAACACTGGGTGCCGCTAAAACCAACACGGCTCGCCTCCTTATCCGTTCTATATTGCAACGAAGGCTCATTTACCGCACCCAGTTTCATCATCCTACGGCGACCGAATGGGCTCGCATGGAGGTGATTAACCATGAAGCGATGCGGGTCATAACTGGACTACCACGTATTCCTCCACTGAGAACAATGCAACAGGAATCCCATGTCAACACTGTCGGCGAGTTAGTCATCGGCGTCGCTGCGCTCGCAACCTTAAGCCATCAACGTTCCAGCTTAAGAGGCAACCGCTATCGCCCCATGGAACAGAATACAACTGAGTGAAAACGAACATTTTGGTCGCCTTTACAGCCCGGTTTCACGCAAGGCTAACGCTCAAGGTTCCCGCCTTTATCGTGCCGATGACCTAGATGGTGCCACGGCCAAGTGTATACTGATGCCAGTGTTAGAGGCACATCCACTCATAGTTCTATTGTGTACCAGTTAATACCAGAGGCTGGCCAGACATGCTCATATTTTGCGGATACCGCACCGACGGCACGCTATGTTGACCTTGCCGCCATACGTGCCGGATTGGTTGAAAAAGAGTTGACTGGTGGGCGAGTTGGTGAGATTGAAACCATCGTGAGTAGCGCAACTATAGACAGGACACCAGAAATGACACCGATGTGCGCCTGTGCCCGTCTGTTCCTCCCTGGTGTCCTGTCTAGTTGCGCTACTTACGATGGTTTCCTTGACGGATTGGCAGCGCTGCTTCGCAATAGGATCGAATGTCGGCTAGCTGTTAATTCATATTTGTTCAACGAACTGGGTGCGCGGGAATACACAACAGACGAAGGTAGAATCATACACCACGAGCGCTCTCTACCAACTCAGAGTTGGTAGTGAGCGCTCGTGTTTTGTGATTCGTCCTTAGTCTGTTGTGTGTTCCCGCGCTCCCAGTTCGCTGAGCGCTTCTTCCTTGTCTTCCACCTAATAGATTTTCTGAGATGATCATTCGTACGGACTCGACGCAAGATATCAACTATATACCTTGAGTGTATCGGCCTAGATAACTTTCGGATAGCATTCACCATCTTGCTGACTCCGCAACTGTGCCGATACGTGTTCAGTGGCTGCCTCTGACAGCTTTGCCCGACCTTGTCAAATCTCATTTGGCAACCCACCCATATGTTACACCGCACCCCATACTGCATTTTCCTGAAGACGCTCACGGACATATGTACCGGGAAAAGGGCCTCCAAAGCATCACACGAGCTCCGATACCTCCGTGTGGGTCAGACCTTCGTGATGATTTAAATCGCCCAGAGAAGGTAACGTTGCGGAGGCTTCGTGTTGGGGTTATGCTTACCCTGTGTGTGACCACCTTCGGGCGCATAATTACCGGTGTCCATATCGTATATGGTCTCCATTTTGCGACGCCCCAATCCGCGATGTGATTGCCACACACTTGTTGTAGACCTATACAGCCCCTACAACTAAGCCATCTTCGCTACCTCCGTGCAACGGGCCTCAGGTCTGGTCGACTACCCTACCTCGACCGCTAGATCCGTGCTCCTTGTAGCCGATCATTACTAGACTTTATACACGAAGCAAATTTGCATGTGTAATTTTGACAACAGCCATCACTGTGGCTAGGGAAGCTTTTAAAAAAAAACTACTTTATCAGTGGTTTAAAAGATCAAGAATACTGCCAACATACGTCGCTCGTCTGAAACGGCAGGGAAATGTCTAGAAATTGTATTCCAGTGTTCTGAGGCATTTCTTTATTAAGCCTTCCGCCATTTCATTCAATTTTTTTTGCTCACTTGGTTACCAGAAATTCGAAACCCTAACCACAACAAAAATGAAGTAATTATCTACATAACGAATAACCTTAATAATAGAATTACCGAAGGCGCCTTCTCAACGTTTGTCAATCTTTGTCAGATAAAATCAGCTATTCGGAGCAACTTTAGAACCAATACAAAGCCCTGATTTCTGAACATAACCGGCTTCCTTTCACCCTAGCAGCGCCTAATTTAAATAGATAGAAAGAATTTTTAGAAAAGCTCCCATACAAAAAACCAAATGTATCGGTGAGAATATTTTACTGCATTTAGTGTTGGTTAATACAGTTATTAACACAGTTTAACAGCCCCTCATGCGGCATAAAATAATAAATGTCCGCAATATCCACGCCAAAAGTTTTACAGCCATAGGGGTTCTCCTCTGAGAGAAACAGAACTTTGAGCCTGAGAATTAAGCAAACAAAAAATAATAATTGATGGGCTTTAGCCTCCCAAAACCACGATATAAATGTTACCTTCTTATTGTTAAATTGTGTTCTTAGGTAAGAGCAAATTTTTTTAGCACGAAGTTGTTTTATTCCGGGGACCACTTAGAGTTAATAATAATAATATCTTGGGTTTAACGTCCCAAAACCACCATATGATTATGAGAGACGCCGTAGTGGGTGGCTCCGAAAATTTTGACCCCTGGGGTTCGTTACCGTGCAACTAAATCTAAGTACACGGGCCGCAAGCATTTTCGCCCCCATCGAAAAGGAGGCCGCCGCGGCCGGGAATCGATCCCGCGACCTGCGAACCACTTAGAGTTCAGTGACAGACTTGTCACTGAAATAACGCCAAAAAAACAACACAAATTATGAAGAAAAAAAATGAAACAGGAGCATGCTGGGAACTATCGCCAGAGTATGGATCACGAGGGGTGAGTTTCTCGGAGAAGGTTACTTTGTGGATTTGAGGCGCGCACGCTCGTGAATTTTCGTTTTTTGCCCATCGGTTCACCGAGAAACAAGAAAATCCACGCATATCCACGGAGTGAATGATGATGAGTGGGCAAAGCTCCGGAGGTTCATCTTTCGGGAATCTTGCCCAGTACATCATCAAAGACGTGACAAACACTGTGTGTATATATTAAGAAATTTTATTTGTTCGTGAGCCGTGATTTTCCGTTTTCGTACTGGAGCCGTGTTTTCTTCGTTGGTCGTGAGCCGTGGCGGTTACCGTTTACATAAGCCGTGGCTTCCGTTCCGCCTTCATTATAACGGCTTTATGGTCGGTGAAGTGGAAGGATAGGGGTTCTTGGATGGTAATAAGAGTTGCGAAGTGGGCTTGTTGGTAAGTCATGAGGAATTGGTTGCAGCGCGAACTTGACACGAGGACGTGTGTTCGTCTTGCTTCTTGTGTCCTCGTGTCAAGTTCGCGCTGCAACCAATTCCTCTTCTTGGATGGGTCGTAGTGGGAAGTTTGCAAATACATGCAAGCAAGATCAAGGAATGGAGTCAACCTGGGCGACTGTTTTCTATTCAGCGATGCAGGTTCCTCGGATGGTTGTGGGTGCTGCGGTGTGGTTGTGGGTGTTGCGGTGCTGCTAATCAGCACCGCAGCGCCATCTAGTGATCATTCTGAGACCTAGAGGTGGCTACTACGACGACGGACGACAACCACGACGACGACGCTGGACTAGCCTACGCCTTAAGGAGCTTCGCCCCTAAAAGTTCTGTGAACGGGAGCCGAACACATGACCTCTCGGTTCGCGACAACAGATGCCGGGCACGCTATCCCGTACGCCACGGTCACAAGCGCTGGTGACGTTAGAAACGCGTCTTTTATATCTCACACTTTCCTCTCACAGTGCTCTAGATCGATGGGGTGGTATCGCCGTCTAGTCGCGTCAAAGTGAAGCAATACATCATGAGAGTGGCCTCCGCGATTATCTCCTGCATCACGTCTTTGCCACGCGTCCGTTCCATTCGACGCGTTTCCAATGGGAGAAAAAGCAATTTTGTAACGCCTTAACACACCGCGAGGTGGTGACCATAGCCCAAGCTACCCAAGCCTCGGCCTCTCTCATAGCATCTATTCATATTTAAAATAGCTCTGTGACGCGTGCCAGCCTCGCCTGCCTATAACGCCGCCACCATAACACAGCGTTCCCCCGCTTAAACTCGCCCCGAGAGAGATCGCGGCAGGGTTAGAGTGTAAACGCGACGCGTGTTGCGTTTCCCCTCTAGTTAGCCGTGGTGTTTAACATGTGACGGGATGGCGACCTTAGCCCAACTTCTGCGCCCACTCAGCGACGCTCTTCCTCTCACACCACTTTATCTGATTACGCTCTCACCCTTAACTGCTACAGCTACCACAAAGGTTTGTTTAATCATTGATAATGGACGCTAGTCGTCGGTATGGAGATGTGCCACGGAGCGTCAACGTGGGGGCATCCATGTTAAACAGTGCTATACAGTGCATGCATCTGTTGTGTCGGCGGGCGGCGTCCGAACGACGGCAAGGGCCCGATGACTGGACGCGGCGTGTGCCGGCACGGCCCGCGACACGAGTGAGTAATGTGAGTCCGGAACCCTGCGGAAGCCCAACAATGACTGAGCCGGCTAGCGGCCGTTTATTGTACACCACACATCGGAGACACGCGTACACGCGTGATTGGTTGTGATCAATCACGTGTGCCGGTAAACAAAGACATCTGTTGAAAGACACACAACTAGGCACACAGTCAGTGCGCGTACGCCTTATTGATGGCGACACACATATCACATGATCCCCCCCGTCGATGAAGACAGTCATCACAGTCCCAGTGAGTGTCCACACATCCAAATTAATCACGCACCAAACGGCGGGGGTGAATGATCTGTCCGCGCGCACCCATAAGTCGCACCACAAAAAAACACAAGGATCATTCACCCACATGTGAACGACAAACATACACAACACTCAATTTCTATGATGTCGCGGCTGGGCCCACTAGCCACGGCATTATAGGAATTTGTACATCCGCTCTTAAGTAGCAAAGTCTTTGAGCCACTCTGGCCGCTTTGTCTTGCGGCGCGGACGCGAAGAAGTCGCGGATGAACTTGTTGAATTGCGACCATTTTCGGTCGACTTTGAAAACCCAGTCGCCCCCTCAAAGTCCCTATCTATCGTGCGACCCGTCATGGCCGAACTTGAAAACCCAGTTGCCCCTTCATTTTCCCCCTCCCCGGGGTTGAGATTTATTTGATCATTTAGCGAGGGTTGCCCAACAGGGTCCTCCTGACATCCCGACGTTCCCTGAGGAACAACTGATTCAGACCTTTCACTGAAAGAGAGCTCTGACGAACGAGAGTCTGTCTGAAGATTGGGGGCGGAGCCAACCAGCCCAGGTGAACTAGGGGACTTACTGCCACGAATGTCCGAGTTCGAGTAAGAGTAAATTAGTTCTTCAGGTGTTGTACAAAGAGCCGCATTCGCAAAAGCATTCCTAGGGATTACTGTCAGCTTGGATGCGTTCCACGTTGTTCCATCACTCAGCACAAAAGTGAAAGGCGCAACCTGGGCTTGCACTATAAAAGTGTAGCGCCATCATCATCGCCCTACATCATCATCATCATTTCCTAGCCACCGCGCTGCGCCTCTCGCGAAGCTCAAGCTGAGCTCGAGGCGCGAGCTGGTCAGGGGCGCTATGCAGGATGGCCCGAGCTTGGCGAAACTCGGGATCTTTCTGACCTCTGGCAACACCCCCTTTTGAACGAGCCAGCAGTACGAAAAGGTCAGATCCATCCTTCAGCGCGCGCTGCGTTCCATTGGTTACGATGGAACGCGGCGTCACGTCAAGGACGGTCGACAAAATTGGGCAGTGTTTTCAAACCAGAGGCATCTTCTTTCATTTGTTTGTCGTTCCACTGAGTGCAGAAGTGCACCCATGCAATAAAAGTGCCAGAAAGGTTTACTGATGATATTTTTTAGATGTGAAGCATCTTATGGCGAAGCTTAATCCGGTGGTGGTGTGCGGCGTGACCACCCTTACTGCGCATGCGCAAACCCTTTCAAAAAAATAAAAATAAAAACCTCCTCTCCCCCCCCCTCTCTCTCTCCTCTAGGAATCCCTCCCCGCGGCAACCACACCCTCACTGCGCATGCGCCTTCCCTCCTTTCTCCCTCTACGCTCCCCCCTCCTCTAGGCATCCCTGCCCACGGCGTCCACACTCCCCACTGCGCATGCGCGTCCCCCCTCTCTCTCCTACGCTCTCCCCTCTAGGCATCCTTGCCCGCGGCGCCCCACACTCCCCCTGCGCATGCGCGTCCCCCCTCTCTCTCCTCTCCTACGCTCCCCGCCCCCCCTCTCTCGCCTCGCGAGGCCGACGCAGGCAGCGTCTGCTAGCGAGTTTCTTGGTTGACAAAACCGACTGCTCGCGCTGCGCAACCGTTCACTGGCCACCCCGCATATATGGCAATGGATCTTCACCTCCATGCTGGTGCCGGTGGGAGATTTCTCCTGTGCGTGGTTGAACAATAAAAATTTTCGCAGCGTGCGCGTTAACTAAAAGCGGACTGCGGGTCTCTGCGTCCAGTCGGAGTCTTCTGTCTCTCATTGCCCATTAGCAGCGATTGGCATGTTCCAGTAGGAAACACCGCTCCATCACTGCGTGCTTTGCGCCTCCCCAGTTTTCTCTCCTGCGCAACGCTCCGATTAGCGCCAGCGTCAACGCCGCCGCCAGTGTAAGCGTTAGCGCCCGCTGCTTCACATCTACACATGGTTCCCTTTAGCGGGAGATGGTGTAATTTTTAAAGGCAGGGGCTGTTTAAATTCGTTTTTAAGCTTTTTAATGTCTGTACTAAGTATCCTTTAGAATAATTAGCACGGTGGCCTCTGAGATTAGTTCTGGCCGAGCACCTTACAATATCGCGACCGTAGCTAAACCCGAGGCCACGTGTACAATCATCATGGTCAGCCTGCACATTCTTGCGCGTTGCTCGACTGGCGCGCGCCCTCTTCATCCCTTTATGGTGTGCTCGCTGCCCGAGGACGTGCGCCCGGCTGATTACCTATACCTCGCGACAACTTTCCGTGGCAGCACAGCCAAGGCTACGAAGCCGATTCACGCACTTTTTTACTGCGCTTCTGCATGTAGTCCGCGAACGCTAACTTTTATAGACTGCGTAGCAGAAAGGAAGACATAAAAAGAAAAGATATAGGTATTATGTTCAAGATCGTTCGCATTGTTACTAAGGAAGCTTATCCCGTGCGGGATTTTCGTTTCTTGCTGTTTCAAGTTTTCTGGTTTTCTGGTGTCATTTCACCTTTTTCCTGCCCCGGTTAACCCTCTATTGCATGGCGTCCCATATTTGGCACATACCGATTAACATCTTTATAGCGGGCGCATGAGGACCAGTGGAGAATGTGACACAGTTAGAGTAATCCTTATAGTTACGTGCACTAAATATAAAAAAAGCGCTGCCATCCCTAGAGCAGTATGAAATCTAGACATCAAATAGATTTCACGGTGCACGTGCAAGCTCGGATCATGAACAACAGTGACTGCTATATTTTTCTTGCAACCATTTTCTCGTTGCAGAAGCAAGAAAAAATTATTTTGGCATATCTCGTGGCTTTGGAAATTCATGCTCATTAAGGCTCTTCTCAATTCCGTTTTCCACTGCGGTATATAGTCTGAAATCGGTATGTGCCATTTTTTGGCACAGTATGCATGTGAGTGATGAAATGTGCAATATGATGCCATCTATGTTTTGTTGCACAGTGCAAATACAAAAAGAAATCCTCTGAGATCATGCAGCACAGCTCGTTTTCGCCAGATTTCAGTTGTGGTGGTAGGTTTTGAGATGCTTCACGAAAATATCGAGTGTCAGCAACAGTACCTGGCAATTTTTTGTTACATTATTGGCGTGGGTGCACGAAAAAATTATGTGAAGTCTAACCAGTGCACGGCGATATTTAGCTTTTACGATTTGTCGGCAACTGACGCTCACAACCACAAATCAGCGGTTGGAAATTCGGGCAGGAAAGTACAGCAAGGCGGCACCATGCGAAGAGCCAAACGTGTAAGCGGCCATCTTGCACGTAGATGTCGGCAGTCAGATGCACTAACCAAAATGTTCAATTATGCCTGAACACAGGAAGAAATTGCTTTGCTTTAATCCACAAATCAAGCTAAAAAGACCGCAATCAGAGAGATTTTGTTTTTCAGCCATGGGAGCAATTTTGCTCGCCCACTTGCATAGTGTGTCATATTTGGCACAAACCTTTATCTTCATTAATGCAGTCACAATAAATCTGAAAATTTTTGTACATGTTATTCTTCATGTAGTTAATGATAAAAAATGATCAAATAATTTTTTCAATGGATTTTCTCATAATTCATGCAATAGAGGGTTAACAACGATGGCGTATCTCGGTTGCAGCAACTTCACATCGAAGCTGGTGAGCGAGCATGAGTGCGTGTTCGTTAGGTGATCTGTATTCATCGATCACAAAGGAACGAAGACAGCGGTGCGTCGTCGAATATTTTGTTTCCCGCATATGCAATCACGGAGAAAGAAGTTGTGTGCGACTGATACCATCAGCGCAAGTGAGTTTCTCATCGCGATAACCGCGTTGAGAGTGACACCGGCGACCTGTCAGTCTGCAGCAAGACCAGCTGCTTGAAAGACAAATTGCGATTGGGAACTGTATGTAAAAGCAATGACCCTTTTCATAAAATGCGTTCCATACGTGGTCGGTATTTACTATTGCTGATACGATCATGCTAAAGATCGCGTACTGTAACACCGTGCCCGTCGGCATCTACGGCGGGAGCGGTTCTTGGCGCTTTGCGAGAACAGTGATATTCGAGAATAAAATCACCAGTGCAAAGCTTCCCCGGGGCAACAGGCGTGTTCATGTCTATTATGCCGCTGACTGTGTAAAAACAGCGTTCTTGACCGAGTTAGGAGAGCGTTTCACCCGCTTGGATTTACGAACGTGAGACGCCCGCTCGTGACCGGTCGCCAAAATTTCTGCTACCCGTCGATGCCTTCGCGTCCACAAACAAAATAACGTGAGCGTCTCCAGAAAGTTCTTGCGTCTCCAAAAGAAGGAAAAAGACCATTCCGACCCTGTATTAACCGAAATTTAGGACGTTTCTTGCCAATGCGTTGAATTTCCCTAATACAGCGTTCCTGCTCGGTTGTACCTTTTTTTTTTTTTTCAAAAATGAATCTGACCGCTTCAATAAAGCTGCTTCCTGTGTTCCTTAGCAATAAGGAATATTTTATTGCTTTCCAAAAAAAGAAAAAAAAACAACAAGACAAAACAAATCCAAGCATCACTGTATGGTGCTCGCTTTGCACGCGGGTTTGAACCGCTGGCAGATGAGTGTTATAATGGAATTCGCAGAAAGGCACAGCAATGATTCCATGCAGGTTTCCTTCACTGTGACATCCACAAGTATACATCAAGGCTTGTCATAGCTTTAGTTTTAAGCTTCATATAACTTATCTTTTAAAACACTATTTCAAAAATAACGTCATAAATATTGGATGTTCGTGCGAAAACATGCTGGATGCGCTTGCGAAAACGAAACCGAAATCGCCCGCGAACGGACTACTTGGCGTAGTAACACATGTGCAGAAGCTCCGCCCACGTAGCTTTGGCTGCGCTGCCACAGAAAGTTGTCGCGAGGTATAAGTGGCTGGGCGGTACAACTAGCTAAATAAGTCAAGAGATGCTATGAACAAGCTAATTAAGCCAAGGCATGCTAAGATCGAGCTAATGAAGCCATACCTTACTAAAACCATGCTAATGAAGCCATGCAAAGCTATGACCGTTCTAACTATTGCCAGGCTAATTAACGCGACGTTAATTATAAGCACGCTAAGTAAAGTCATCCTAATTAGACCTTAATAATATGATGCTAATCAAGATCATGTGAATTAGGTTTATGTTAATTAGCTGCATACTAATTAAGATCATGCTAATTGCACCCGAGGTAATTATTGTCGTTTTAATTAAAACCTTACCAATCAAGACAAAACTGTTCAATATTATAGTAATTAAGCCCTGCCTAATTAGAATAATCAAAATTAAGACGGAGCTGATGCGTTCTTCGAAGCGTATACCGAGCAGACTGAGTAGGCGACCGACTTAAAACGCTGGAAGAAGCTAGGTGATCACAAGCTCCTCTATGGCTCCAGCCTTGCACAAGTAGTAAAGGCTGACCAAATTATTTTATATGCAAAGAAACTGCTGTTTAGCGTCCACCGCATGAAACCTTTGACAGTCACACCGGCACCATGATAGTCACGAGTTGAACTGGGGCCTTCTCAGAATCATTGAGTATGTACCCGAGTTCACGCGTCAATCAGTTTGATTGACAGACGCCCGCGGCGAAGATCGGGTCCACCCACCGTGTTTGCGTTTTCCAAGGAGCACTGCTCACGCCGCAACGCCAGCGAGCGGCATGATTCATCTATCAGCTTTATCGCGCAGATTGTGCACACACGCACGAAGAAATAAAAGTTATATCATCACGTGGCTGCGATGTCTCGCATTCAGTTTCACCGCGCTCACGACGTACCACTCACAGCCGCGTTGCCGCAATGATGCGAGCGCCCCTGGTGACAACCTGTCCATATATTTATCCGCAATATTTGATAGAAGCGAAACGAGCTGCACGAGAGTGTAGCGTGTGCACCCTTCTTGCCTTCGAGAGCGGAAATTTCTATGCTGCGGGTGGAACGAAAGAAGATGCCCGAAAGTGGAAGAACGCCCACGAACACGCCTGTGGGAGGCGCAATGCTGAGTTGGCAAAAAGATAGCGCGACAATCACGCTGACGTCGCTGCACTGTTGAAATGTGGACTGAGTGGCGGCGCTGACGTGTTCGCACGCTGTGTATCTTTGATTACCGCCGCAGATGCCCTACATGCGTTTTTGACGCCACGCTCGTTCATGCAGCCGTTTTTGTCAATGCTGCTATCACGCTCTCCGCTCTGTCTTTGTGCCATGACCGCCGCAGTGCGAGCTCGGAGTAAACTCGTGTGCCCGAGAAGCTCGGGCCATCCTGCATAGCACCCCAGAACGGGATCTCGCGCCTGGCGGTTCGGACGCTGGCAGCCATCGCCGCTCCGCTTGGTCTTCCCGAATAAAGTGGCGAGACGCCGCCTTCACGACGTCTCTCACGTCTCGTCTCTCGCTACAGTGGTGACCCGAAGGACGCGCCCTTCGACGAGCGGCTGCTGCCATGCTTCCGCGACTGAGCCCGCCAGTGAAGCCTTTCCACCCGGCCTACCCCCGAGCCTTCTTCTATCAGTTCGACGCTACTCTCGCGATCAATGGTGTCACGGAACAGCCGACGATGCACGCCATCCTACTCGACGCCCTTCCGGTAGAGCTGCGTCATCTCGCTGCTGCGTCGAGCTCCAGCCCGCAGCCGTACGACGACCTCTGCGCTGCGGTGCTCGCGTGCTACGGCCACACCTACCGCGAGCTTCCGGGGACCCACGACTTCCAGGCTTCCCCTACGTCGCGGCGAGCGATACCGAACGGCCCGCAGCCCTCACTTGAGCAGGACCTTCCTCACCCGGCCACGGCTCCTTCCACCTCGGATTCGGCCACAGGAGCATCCATTCCTGCACCCGACCACGACGACGAGGTAAGAGAGTTGATGGGTGCCCATACTTCGACTGACCTTCCCACCGAGAGGTGCGTTCTCTTGGAGCCCTCCTACGAAGGTCCGTCATACGTACCTGCTACCAGCATGTCTTCCCAGACCTCGACGGCCAGCCACACCTCGGAGCTGCCAGACTCCCCGACGGCTACCTCGTTGCAAGCCTCGGAGTCTGCAGCAGACATCCTCTCGCCCGCTATTCTCCTCCCGATCACGGAGCGTTCGCAGCCGACGATGTCTATGGAATCCAACGTTCCACCGACCTCAATGCTGTGTGCTATTTGCCAGCAGCGACCTGCCTCGCCCTCGCAGCCTCCCGCAGCCGAGGTTCAAGCCCCCACCCAACTACGGCCGAACTTCCACGACGCTGCGACTATGACTGACGCGCCTGAGGACGACGTGCGTGGTCCTGCTATGGCAGAGCAGACCGCACATGCCACGCCTGCCATGGAGGCAGCCATCGACAATGCCGACCTGCGCACCAGCTCTCGTGCGCTGACTACCGACGGTCGTTCCACGAGCACAGGTGCGCCGACTGACCCTCTTCCAGACAACACGCTGCCTGCATTTCATGACATGCCCCCTGCCGAGTTCTTGGAGGGGGGGATGCGAACCAGCAGGCATGTAACTGGAATACAGGCACGCCCTTCGACACGTCGCAAGCCTCTTTCATCTCGGCCCGACGCAGTGACCGACAACGTAATGTACACATCACTACACGTTTTGCGTGTAGCGTGCTCGTTCGGGCACGGCGTTTCCGCGTCTGTCAACGCGCATACCCATGCCGGAACAGCGACTGCAGTATAACGCAGAAGTCGCCGTTGCGCCAACACAGACGTCCACACGAGCACCACCCACCCGCTGCCAACGTTAGCGGCCAAACCCATACATATGCGGGCACCTTCGTCAGCGTCTACTCGCGAAACCTGGTGCAATCTCGAAGGATTCTGCCAGGTCATTGTGGGACCCGCGTGTGCCTGATTGCGGGGCCCTGGCGTCTACTTCTTCGGCCGCTACGCTTCTCCCAGTGCCGCCCGCCGGAACAATCATGAAGACCGTGCGCCTCTCCACGTTGACAACTGGACTGCCCAAGGAATCTTTCGACTTGCGTTGTAAACACTTCTGCACATACGCCGCCATAATTTACATTCCGGGTTCATATCTGCGGGGGGGGGGGGGGGGGGGGAGTAATCTGTAGCGCCATCATCATCGCCCCACATCATCATTTCCTAGCCACCGCGCCGCGCAGCTCAAGCTGAGCACGAGGCGCGAGCTGGTCAGAACGGGATCTCGCGCCTGGCGGTTTGGACGCTGGCAGCCATCGCCGCTCCGCTTGGTCTTCCAGAATAAAGTGGTGAGACGCCGCCTTCACCACGTCTCTCATGTCTCGTGTCTCGCTACAAGAGGCTTAGTATACTTAAAAAATCCTTTCCTATGGAACGTTATTTTGACCAAGTCTCCGATCTTTATGCGATTTTGCTGCGCACCTTTCCTTTTATCAAAATATTCTTTACTCTTTCGGTGTTTTGCCGAGACTCTCTCACGGACATGAGGCTAACCACCTTGTAACTTCTATACTTGAGGACGGATCCTAAAGTTGCTAATGTCTATTTTGGAACGAGGTTGACGTCCATGCAGCAAGAAAGCTGGCGAAAGACCTGTCACAGCATGTGGTGTGACTCTGTATGAACTCAAAAATTGTGTAATGCTTTTTGAAGCAGCTTTCCCTTCCAGTGTGGCTACCTGCAAATGTTCCTTAAGAACCCTATTTAGGCGTTCTATTTGACCGTTAGACTGGGGATAATAAGTTGACGAGAACACGCGGCGGATGCCCTTTTCCTTAAGATAATTTTGAAACTGTTGCGACACAAACTGTGGACCATTGTCGGTAACTAAAACCTCTGGTAGCCCTTCCCGGCTAAAAGACTAGTCCAACAGCTAAATGGCATCCTCTGCTGATATGAACTTCGTGCGAAGAACCTCAGGCCACATGGAATAGTAGTCGACTAATGTAACGAGATACCTCGGAAAAGACACATTTAATGGGCCGACGATAACCATACCCAATTTTTTTCCACGGCCCTTCAGGCCATTCAACCAAGCTGCAACGGTGCCACACGAGGCTTGGCAGACTTGTCTGCCAACTGACGAACATGACAATGTTCTTCTACAGAACGATCTATTTGAGGCCACCAATATCTCTCAGGGAGAAGTTGCTTAGTGCGTACTATCCCTTGATGATTCTCATGTGTTAACTGAAGGAAAGTAGCTATAAGGACATTCGGAATGACTACACGGTCACCACGCATAAGTAACCCGTCTACAAACGAGAGATCATTTCTAACACAAAAATTATCCATTAACACATTATAAGGTTTCTTGGATGGCCAACCCTTTGATACATACTCAGACTTTCTGCAACGTCATAGGCTGCACTCGTTGCAAGCTGGACGGTTTTTTCGATGCGAAGCATCTAATGCTCGGGGCTTTCTCCGTCCCTCCCGCGTCCCGCGTCCCCCGTCCCGCGTCCGGCCACTTTCCTGAAGTAGGGGGAGCACCCATTATGCGAACCAGAACACTGTAGTAATATGAAGGCCGTCAACCACTACTACAGTCATCAGTGTCATGGCCGAGAGCACAGAGAGGCTTCTTAGCAATGGCTAGGCAGGTGGTGTCTGTCGCCCAGGTTGACTCCATTCCTTGATCTTGCTTGCATGTGTTTGGAGGGGGCTTAGTCCGTCCCTCCTTCCCGCGTCCCACAGCGCATGCGCGTCCCCCTCCCCCTCTCTCTCCTACGCTCACCCCCTTTCTTTCCTCTTGGAATCCTCTACTCTACGGAGAGTCCCCTCCCCTATCCTCTGAACACATGGTTCCATTTAGCGGGAGATGGTGTAATTTTTTATTTTCTTCGAGTGTAGCACTGTTTCGACTACTGATTTGCCTCGGAACGTTGACATGTGCAACAAAATCACGAGCAACATTTTAGCTAGTACTTGAGAAAATGAGTTGGAGTGGTCAGCAACAGTAAGTGATTGCGGCAACTAACATAGCGGTGTTCAACTTTCTACATTCTACTAATATACTTGATCACTTCAGTTGGTAATATTGACGGGTTGTCGTTTGTTTATTTTATCTAGTTCTGTTTTGTTTTGGAGAACTTACTTAATGCTTGCCGTGGTAATATATCTACAAATCGCTGTTTCGTAGATCAGTGTCGTTACGATATTAGCCATGATTCCACGTCCTTATTTTCTTCTTGTTCGAAAGCGTCGTGTGACTTGTCAGGGAAAATCCTAAGTTTCTGATTTTATCCTGACTGCACCTATGTTGGCCTGTCGTTTGCCGTTTTACTTTCCTTTTGTTCTAATCAGCTTGAGGGCGATCCTCGGCGTCATTCATCACTACATTTTACTTCGGCTATAGCGAAAATATATTTCACGTTAATACTGATAAAAGTGCGAAAACTAAAAAGCCGGAAAAAGATGTCGCAGGACAACGTGTATATGTGTCAGTTCGTAGTCCGTAGAGGTCGGGCTGGCCCGTAAGTTTGTGTCTTTCATAGTACTCTCTCACGCATTCCAGACTTTTCACGTGTACCTAAGAGCAAACATTGTAAAAAAGGATGACAAATGAATATATTGCCACGTGCGTGGTGCAAGAAAGATGACAACACGAATGCACGTATGCTGTGTACTGAAGGCAGAACGAGCAACGAAGAACTCGCTGGCGCGATGCGCTGAAAAGACCGACCTGCTGTTCTCTCGATCACTGTGTTACAACCTCTGTCTTGACGTTGCCGCAATATTATAAATTGCGGCTACCTCACACGTTGGCTTTGAAGAAACCGAGGGACCGTTAATTGCCTAGAAATCAGTAAAGAAAATTCACGTTGCCCCTGATCCATACGCCTAACACGGCTTGAATACCAAAGCCAACGTGCGCGTCTATATAACAGTGCAATTCATGCCGCGCAAACGCCACTTTGCTTTTTTTATAACATTTTTGTTTTGTACGCGAAGGCCGCAAAGGCGAAGTTAGCGCACAGCTTCGCACTTGAGAGGCCACTAGGTTTTTTGAGCTAGCTTTTCGACCAAGGACACCTTCGCGTGAGACATACAAGGCTTTCGCCTTAATAAATGATGAGTTTGTGACGACGTTTTCACCTTTGCGCATGACGTATATTTTGCATGATCTAATCTGTGTTTCTCTTTTAGTTATTAGGCTTGAACATGGACGAAGGAAAATAACTAAGGGGGAGCGCCATATGGCATTACAGGTCACTTTTTTCCGTTTAATTAGGCATATAGGACTTTCACCTTAATGCGAATGATTTTATATGAAGTACATAGATTCAATGTGGCAGATACACATTTGTTCGCGTAAAGCAGACGTCCACGTTCCGGCATCAACTCGCCATGTTTGAAAAGCGGCATAATCGAAGGATTAACGGGACTGCTGGTGAGGCGCAGAGAAATCACAATGTGGCACAATGCTGATCTGGGCTGGGTGGTGTGCTTTTTTCTCGTCTACGTCGCTGGTTTTAACCAATGTTGACCCAACAAACACAAGCATTCAATGCTTGTGTTTGTTGAGCTTGTGCTGCGCGCAAGCTCAATGCACTTTGTATCACAAAGATAAAGTGCAGTACAAAGCAACGATGATTATGTGAAGTGGTAGGGCTTGAACGAGAAAATGAGTGAGTACCTACGAGTGCGAGTACACGTGAGTACGAACGTGAGTGAGTGCTTATGATACGAACGTGAGTGAGTATTATGAACTTGAGTGAGCATCAGTGGGTGTGAGTGGGCTTCAGTATGAACGCGAATGAGGGCTTGAGTGTGAGTAGGTGTGACTACGATCATGAGTGACTTCCAATGGCTTTGGCGTGGGTATGAATGTGAGTGAGTACGTATGGGTGCGAGCACGCATGAGTGTGAACTTGAGTCATGTTTGAAAAAAGCGCGAAAAGAACACCTCACGCAGACACGGAGACAGGACGACGCGTTTGAACGTGAACGTGCGTGAGTGCCTACGAGTGTGAGCATAGGCATCCGCACTAGGGGGGCAGGGGGGGGGGGGGGCGCCCCCTCTAGTCACCTAAGAAGGAGGGCGCAAAGTCTGCCTCATACACTGACTTAATAGGGATGCAAGGGCGTTGCGACGAACCTTCGCCCCCCACTGAAAACCCTGCGCACGCCTACGAGTGTGAGTACACGCTGTACGAACGTGAGTGAGCGCCTATCAGTGTGAGTAGGCGTGAGTACGAGCGTGAGTGAACGCCTATGAGTGTCAGTGGGCGTGAGTACGAGCGTGTGTGCATTTGAGTGTGATTACACGTGAGTATGAACGTGAGTGAGTGCCTATAACTGTGAGCAGGCGTGAGCATGAACGTTAGTTCTTATGAGAGTGAGGTGTGAGTACGAAAGTGAGTGCTTGTAAGTGTGAGTAAGTGTGAATACGAGAGTGAGTGCCTATGAGTGTGAGTAGGCGTATTAACACGACTAAGTGCCTACGAGAGAGTATACGGGTGTATGAACATTATTGAGTGCCTATGAGTGTAAGTGGTCGTGAGTATGAACATGAGTGATTGCTTATGTCTGTGAGAAGCCGTGAGCATGAATGCGAGTGAGTGCCTATCAGTGTATAGTCGTGAGTGTCAACGTGAGTGAGTGCCTATGAGTTTTAGTGGACGTGAACGTGAGTGAGTGTCTACGAGTGGGAGTAGTCGTGAGTGTGAACGTGAGTGAGTACTCATGAGTGTGAGTAGGCGTGAGTGGGAATGTGAGTGAGTGCCAATGAGTGTGAGTAGCCGTGAGTGTGAACGTGAGTGAGTACTCATGAGTGTGAGTGGACGTGAGTGTGAACGTGAGTGAGTGCCTGCGAGTGTGAGTAGGCGCGAGAATGAACGTGAGTGAGTGCCTACGAGTGTGAGTAGCCGTGATTGTGAACGTGAGTGAGTACTCATGAGTGTGAGTGGACGTGAGTGTGAATGTGAGTGAGCACTCATGAGGGTGAGTAGGCGTGAGTATGAACGTGAGTGAGTGCGAAGGCCGAAAAAATTGTGGTGAGTAAGTTTGAGTGAGTACTGCCTTAAGGGGAACTCCGGCGATTTTTCAATACTCACCGATTTAAATAAACCTTTAAACATAAGTTCTCTTCGGTGTTCTGATGTTATGTGCCAAATTATACAGCCGTAAGTAATTTAGTGTTTCAGAAAACGAATTTTAAAAATTGGTAACCAATTCCGGAATCATGTCTTCAAATGCGGGCCACCCTGTGTACGTGACGTATCTGTCTACTCCTTTCTCGTCCCCCCCAGACGGACGCTTGCTCGCGGCGCGGGCTTTTAGATGCGAAGTAGCTATTTGACTACGCTGTGTAACGCTGTCCCTCCGTGCGTACCGACGAACGCGCCGCAACGCGCCCCTCGCCGCAGGTTTTGGAGCAGAGCCAAGTAGGCACGCCGCGGCTGCGCGTTGACGTCACTCTCCCCTCGCAGTGCGCGCTGACGTCACTCTCTCCCTCGCCTGCCGCGCGCTCACCGGAGCGCCCGCAGCTGCCGCCTGACGCGCAACGACAAGACCTACGCCAGCCATCGCTTCAAACGAATCTTCCAGTGCTCACCGCAGCACCCGCGTTAGCGCCGTTAAACCCGTGACGCCACCCGTGCGCAACGCTGCTGCTTCGCATCCCACCAGGGTTCCCTTTGGGAAGATGGTGTAAATTTTTTCTTCGAGGCGACGCTGACGCTAGCACAGTTCATTTTTGTTAGCTGCATAGCGTGTGATGAAAAACGATGGTTGGAAGGTGGTGTTGCGCTGAAGGTTGCACGAACAAAACGAGGAACACCAAAGGAGTGCGTTATCACTGGTTGCCTTCCAACAGCGCTCTTCGGGAGAAGTGGCTTTGTGCGGTTCGGCGCGTCAACTGGTCGCCCGGTACAAACGCTTGTGTGTGCTCCGATCACTTCACTCAAGACAGCTATAAATGCAGCGCGCTCTTGATGGAAGAATTCGGGCTCGCCAAACGAAACTATCGCATAAGATTGAAGGAAGATGCTGTGCCGACGGTGTTCGTGTATACAGAGCAAGGGCAGCCACAGTACCTACCAGGGGAGGCGGCCAAGCGGCAACAAAGCGAGGCAAGTTACACTCCTACATGTGCAAGCTTCCTATTGTCTCGACCGGAATCAGTCATGGGCACTTTGATGTAGATAAGGCTCGAATTTTATATCGCGATTGACTTGCGCGATTTGTGAAGGGCAGCCAAATTCGGTAGGATGACTCGACCTTGGTCGAGCACGATCGCGATCGAAAGTGACTTCATGTGTTGCGACCGCCGTACTGGCTCATTGTTAGCGCGTAAATTGCGGAGCTCAGCGGGCATTTCCGATCGTGAAGTAGCCCGATCAGATGAGTATACCGATCGAAAGTGCACCGTGGTTCACAAAAGTAGTACTGTGCATTTGATTTACTTGAGCAGGAAGAAAAGTCGTCGTTGACATCGGGTCTTGCAGTGAGCACGCACAATGTTCAGCAACGAGGAATAAAATTGATGTGCATACGAAACCTAGAGGAAATGTCTTAGATGTTTTAAGTGGTGCTAGTTAACAACCGTGTATGGTATTCTGTTCAGGAGTACAACTTTAAATGATTAGTTTTCGTGCCACTTGCTGGTTAATTGTGGTGTCACGGTGGATTACTCTATCGATAAGGTGCAGTTCTCTATTCCTATAGCCTGAATTAGACTAGCCCCCCTTCCCTTGCCGCATAATTAATGCATTTGCTACAGTGTACTTTTATCTCCTGGTTTGTTGGCAGGTTGTCTCAGACCCTCCTTATGCAGCTGAGCAGCTAGACGATCCTTTGGAAGGCAGTGGTGACATCGCTCCAAGCTTTCAGACAACCACCAGCATGTCAGGGAGCGGCAAACTCATTGTTTCGGATATGTGTGCCACAACACAGCATACACACAGCACTAGTGTGATAGCATGCGGTAAACAACGGAAGGGTGGGAGCTGGTGTTGTGTTGAAGGCTGAAAGAGCAAAGCAAAGAACACCAAGGGTGTGTGTTACCACTCGTTTCCCTCCAACAGCGCTCTTCGGGAGAAGTGGCTTCATGCAGTTGGGCGTGTCAAGTGGTCCTCCAGTAAAAATGCTTCTGTGTGCTCTGATCACTTCACTCAGGAGAGCTATGAATGCAGCGTACTCTTGATAGAAGAATTCGTGCTCGCCAAACCAAACTATTGCAGAAGATTCAAGGAAGATGCTGTGCCGACGGTGTTCGTGCACGCAAAGCGAGGCCAGCCACAGTACCTACCAGGGGAGGCGACCGAACAGCAGCAAAGGGAGGTAAGTTATGCTGCTACATGTGCAAGCTTGCTCTTGTCTCTAGTGGACAGCGGTCTTGTCAATTCGCATGCACAGTAACACGAGTAACATGATTCGGCACCTATAATTGGTGATGTGGCCAATGTATTGGAAAATAGCGAATGTTATATACATCTGTTTGGGTGTGTGTGCACGTGCATGCATGTGTTATAAATGTTTCCTTATTATAGTGTTATGTGGGCATCTTCGTTTTAGTTAGAGCCCAATCAGGTATTGTGTTGATGGGTACGACTTGGAAATGTTTAGTCTTTGTGTCACTTGTTGGTTAACTGCAGTCTCACTATGGATTTTTCAGTGGAGAAGGTGCAGTTCTGTGCTCCTATAGGCTGAATTAAACTAGCCCCCCCCCCTGCGTGATTAATGCATTTGCTACAGTGTGCTTTTATGTCCTGGTTGGTTGACAGGTTGTCCAAGACCCTCCTTATGCAGCTGAGCAGCTAGACCATTCTCTGGAAGGCAGTGCTGACATCATTCCAAGCTGCCAGACTACCAGCACCATGGCAGGGAGTGGAGAACTCACTTGTTCGGATATGTGTGCCACAACACAGCATACGCGCAGCACTGATGTGCAAACGTATCTCAGTAGTTGCACAGTGGCTACTCAAATTTACTTCGAGAACTCTTCAGTTGGTGAGAAACTTTTGCTAGTAATGAAGGTAACACTGAGGGCTTGTTATTAGCATCAAACCATTTTTTAATATGCCAGGAATCCAGGCCGATCGAGTGCTCGTCCGGGACAGTACTATGCAGACAAGTGACATGCTGACCAACGACTTGAAGGAGTTCCATCAGGAGCAGAGGCACCATTGTTCTACGCCAAAACGAGATATCTGAGCACCATATCTTGATGCAAGCGGGTGGGATATACTGCATTGACACTCAGGATGTAAATGACAAAAAGCTAAAGAATGATAGTTGCTTACAACTTCTTTCATTGTTTCTTTAGGTTCGACTGTGATGACCTACATGCCTGTGATGACCTGTATGCATGTGATGAATTGGACTCGGATGAAGAGTAAGAGATGATTTGGATTTCTCGTGAATTTGCATACGCATATTATTTATTTTTTATTTATTTATCAAAGTACCCCCAGCGTCAAAAGGCATTACAGAGAGGGGGTTACACAACACATAATTGGTAATGAATACATATTTACAGGTTTGAGTTCCATAAAAAAAAGCACACACAAAAAAAGATAATGTATCAAGCATTGGACACCGCACTCAAGAATTAATGATGACAACAAAAGTAAAGGGCACATAGCATGATAACAAGGAGCAGAAGGCAGACGATGGCAACATCATTAGTTGGATGATTCCATTGCGAAATTGTGCAGGGAAAAAATGTGTTCCTAAACGACTCAGTTGTACACTTGTATTCTCTAACTTTGTTTGAATGATTGATTCGTGTTGAGATGTAATGCGGTCGAACTATGTACTTATACCTACCTATCCCTGTTTTGGAATGAAATATGTTATGAAACATTTTTATTCTTAACTTTTTCCTCCGCATTTCCAGCGTTTCCCACCCCTAAACTCTCCTTTGCAAGGGGTATGTTAAATTGCCACCTATATTTATTGAGAAGAAACCTTTCTGCTAAATTTTGTACCCTTTCTAGTGCCTTGATGTCTTGTTTTAACCACGGATCCCAAGCTGTGCAAGCATACTCGATTATAGACCTGACGTTCATTTGATACAGTAGTTGTTTTGTTTCTATCGGGAAGTGTTTTTCATTCCTACGCAGGAAACCCAATACTTTAAAGGCTTTAGCTGTTATATATTGGATATGACAAGCCCAAGATAAAGTTTCTGTTAAGAATACTCCTAAATACTCCTAAATTCTCTCACTGGCGAAATGTGGTTGCCATTTAGGTTATAATTAGACTCATTAGTTATCTGCTTTCCTGTAAATGACATCTTTATCGTCTTATCAAAATTTATGCGCATTTTCCAAACGTCGCACCAATTAAACAACTGCACCTTTTTTTTTCTTTTTTTTTCTCCAAATTAGAGGTGCTATGCGTATGTAGAAGTACGCGCACGCGGTCATGTGACCACTTGTCAGTATGTACCTTTCTTCTCTCTTTTTTTTTTCTCTTTGTATTTTTTCCCTCTCTTTCTCTCGGCTCGGCAATGATATTAAAGCGCATTGGAGCCTGGTAAATTTTGTCTTGATGAAGATCGGTCTCCGATCGAAACGTCACAAATAAACAGTTTTTTAGAAGCCCATATATATTTCTCCTATTTCGTCTACGGCAACCGAATCCAGACTCTTCATAATCTACGTATATATATATATATATATGGTCACATTGACGAAGGCTGGCTCACCAGCCGAAACGTTTGTGAATATTAAAGGTGTATCGACGTACGTCGTACTTTCTCGCTTCCGTTTTACTACGGAGCCAGTGCGCTTCTTTCCACGCTGAGTATATATATATATATATATATAACAGACAAAGTGAGCGAGGCTTGCCCCCCCCCCCCCACTCGCGAACGAGTTGGTACGCCACTGGCCGTTATATAATTTTCTCATAGAGGAGACAGAGCCGCTTGGTATGTCCTTGAAGCATCGACATCGTTGTTGATATTGCCACGCGCGTTTCTTTTACTGTACTTGGTTTCCGCCCACAAAGACTATCAGCAGTACTAGGCGCAGACCGCGCGTTATTGTTACAGAAGCTTCTCGGTTGTAGTAGATCGTTTTGTTAAGATTGCACGCAAGACGGTAACACTCAAGATTATTCCAGAGCTTGCGCGACGACTAGTGATAAGGCTAGAATGTTCCACGCGTGATTTATAAAAGCCGGCGTGTTCCAATGATGTTCAGTTGATCGACGGCCGACGCTCTGTTCGCTGCTGTCAGTGCCAGCGTTTATTGCTGTAATCTCACCTTCCGTTTACCGGCCACAAGTTCGGCCCAAATAAAGAGTTTCATCTTGGACTACTGCCTGCTGCCTTCGTCTACGTCACGACCACGTGACAATATCACCGTCCCAGTGTGCATTCAGTGGCTCTTATCATTGTCACCATACAATGAATACAACGGCTCACATTACGCGCTAGTGTTGATGTGTTAATCTAGTCCTCATAGTTTAATAAGCCTTTAAGTATGGCTTGTCTATTCGGAGGAAATAAGCCTACCGATCGCCACGATGTTCATATGAACTGCTTCATCTTTGAATAGTCCAGTATTATGCTGAATTTCCTTACGTTTTGACACTGTTAAATTTTCAATGAATTGCCGTTTATTTCCTTCCTTTGTTGACTAAAATGTCGACGGTCGATCGCTACAACCTACCCGGTTTCACACTGAATGACATAATTTTCTCACGCCCCTTGAATAGTGGCACATTTCCAAAAGCGCACAACGAAAAGAGGTGGGGGGGGGGGGGGGGGGGCATTCAGCAAATGAAGTTGATTTCCATATTAGTGCATAAAAGGTTGCGTAAATCCGCTCAGATATGTAATTCTTTGAGGTGCTTTCAATACATTTTCTGAAGTTTTTTATTCCCGAATATTTCGAAGAGGAAAATTGACTTTCGAGTCCATTATTAAGAAGCGCGAAAGAAACACAAGGACGAAGAAGAGATACACGCAGGATAGGCGGTTTCCAACAACCAGTTTTATTAGCGGAAAACTCAGACTTCTTATACGAACAGAACTGCACAAGGTGCTTGAACACCTCAGCGCACGTAGTGAAACACGTGAAATGGCTAAACAGTCACAAAAAAGCAGATCGTAATGGTGTAGCTTTGATATGGAAATGGAAGGAGGACTCATACAGTCATCTCTGTGCTGTGAAATGAAAAAAAAAAAGCGTTTCTCTCCCGCTTCTTAACGCTGAACCATTTCCAACAAGGCCAAATAGCTGTGCTGCTACCTCTCGAGTCCAATCAATAACGAATTATTCAAGTTCGAAGACATTAATATTCGCGCTACCCTACTCAAAACAAGAAAAGTACCAGGAGCTGCAAAACACCAGGATTATATTATTAGGAAAGAGACGATACTCGAAAGACTTCGCCAATTAGACAGCCACCAGCTTACCCGAGGTGACATATGAAATATTTACGTAATTCAATTTAAATGGAGGAAAGAAAACGCTTGACTTTAACGGGCCAAGAGAGGAACCGGTTTCAGGAAAGAATACTTCGCCGGGGGGTCAGAGTCATCTGATAAACCAGGTTTATGAGGGATATTCTGTGTACAAAAAACCTCATATCTATTTTTATAATATTTATAGACCAATGCAAGGCATTCAACTCAGTAGCTATACCAGCAGTTAGGAAAACACAATGCCATCAAAGAGTATTTCATACGTATGAGAAAAGCTTAACCGACATCTACAAATACTCTACAGCTACTCCACTTTTACAAAAGAAGCGGAATAGAATCGCCGTAGAGAAATCGTGTCATAAGGAAATACGATCTCTAAAATGTTGGTCACTCATCCGTAGAAACATTTAAACAATAGTGGCCAGAAAAAGAACTAAAGATTAACGAAAGAGATCTAAAACTATGATTTGAATCAATATAGTGATATTCAACAATAATAGCGACGAACTGCAGAAAGCTATTGAAGATAGTTTTAAAGTAGCGCTAAATATGAATGTGCTGAAGAAATGGTAACGCTGAATAGCCTGGCGAAAGAGAAGGAATTCGTCACTAACCAAAAATAGCAGTATGCACAAAAATATGTATACCTAGGCCGATGGCTAACAGGGAAGCCTACTCATTAAAATTAAATTTACCGAACAGTGTAGATGACCTTGAGTGCTTACGACACGCTGCATATTGTTGCTCGCCGCCACAGATCTCGATGTGGGTAAACGGCAAAATATAAAACTGTTTCAGGATAGGCTCATTTAAAAGTCCTATGGAACTCTGTTCAACCATAGTAACTCGCATATTCCTTTTAGAGCACCGGCCCCATACAAGAAAGTGACACATCAGGCTAGACAGTTACCAAGTTATCTAGGCTTTTTTTTTTTGTGCGCACTTGGACGTATGAACGCCCTTTATGGTTTGTTGGCTCAGAAATCCATTTTTTAACAAAACCGGTCAGGACTAATTGACAGGGGCACAAGCGAGAACGATCACCAAGGGTTTAGATATAACGCAGATGTTTTTCTTCAGCGCTTGTGTCCATCTATAATTGATGGGCGTAATCACCGGCTACGGCGGTGGCATTTAACGTAGAGACTTAATGTAAAAGCAAACATAGGCTTTATATGTGGCTTAGGTGCTGGTTAAAAGCACCTTTGGTCGAAATTAATCATTGATCGGCATTACGGCCTGTCTTGAAATTACATGGCGCGTTTTTTGCACACAGAAAGCGGAATTTCATTTTCAATATAATCATGTTTGAAAGAAGTGCAGAAAAATAACTGCATATGGGAACGACTGAGACAGGACGAGGCGCTACAAGCAACTGATGTTTAATGCAAGTTTATTTTCCTTCGTTCCTCTGTACTGTTTTTTTTTCTTTCGTGAAGTTCTCCAATATAAATTGCCAACTCTCCCTGCTTATTCATTTTTGATATGCTAGTGCGTTCGTCAATTAGCTGCTGCTTAAATACACTTTTGGTAGAAATTAACCGGTGTTTAAAATACATTGCACGTTTGCACACAGAACACAGAGCTTAATTTTATATGTTAGTGCATTCCTCTCAGGGCTTTAGTCAAGTGTCGTCGCCTATTAAAGACACCGGTCCCTGAGGTCCATTTCTTAAACCTTCTTCCTCGCAAGTGAGTATAGCCACAAAAATTGTGATACTTTTGGAAAGCGAGCGTTTTTCGCAATCGTACGTTTCAGCAACGTTGCGCACTTTACTAAAGGATTATTGTAAGGAGAAAAAATACTTTCGTGCCGTAAGTGCGAACGTAGTTATGGCATGGGTATTCATGGTATTGAGCCGCTGAGCATGAGACTGCTGGTTTGATTTCCAGGTACGACGATAAATACCAAACGCAGAAGAAAATGTCCCGCTGTCTCTTGTGCATTCGCCTAAAACGACACAAAAGCAATCATTTTATTTTTTTTTCTTTCCATATATTGTACTGATTCTCGCCACTCACCTGAAGCTTCCTTCTCCTTACATCGACTGGCACAGAGATGGACTCACCCCTTCACCAAGCAACAACGTCATGTGATGCCATGTAAGCAAAGATGTCATGTGATGGCGTCACCATGCCCTCTAAGTATTAATAGAGTGCCGGGCACTCTCTTTGGGAGAGTGGTTTCTTGTCGCATATTTAACCCTCTTTTGCAGAGCAAATCACCTCTTTTTGAGAAAAGGTATAGTAATGACTAGAGACCGGATTTTAGGCAAATGCCTATTTTTTTTCCTTGCGTTCCTATCATGCCACTTTGATATATGAGCACGAATTAGGGGTTGGGGAGGGCTTTTATAGTGTTTTTATAGTGCCTATAAATGCCTATTTTTGACGTTTGTGCCTAAATTCCTATGAAAGCCTATAAATGCCTATTTTCCAAATCGGTGCTTATATGAACACTATTTAACCTCAAATTTTGCTTTCGAGTACAGTTGGAGACCGTTAATTATGTTACCGGGCAAAATTGACCTTTCGGAACTGTATGGGCTGCAACCTAGTTCTCTAGTTCAACTAACTTCCGGAAAGCAAGCGCTAGCAGCAGTGAAATGGGATGCGCCTGTCACCTTATGCCACCGCACTGACATGGCGCGAGCGGCTGGAGGAGGGGGAGGAGAAGGAGAGGAAAAATTCCCCATCTCCCGCTAAAGGGAACCATGTGTGGATGCGAAGCAGCGGGGAGATAATTAGCTTGAGCGGGAGGAACGTCGCCGCTCTCATTTCACGGCAGCGGTCCGGGCGCTCATCGCGGCGCTACACAGGAGAGAGAATGAGGCGCGCGCGCTCTGTCATTTTCATACCGCGGAACTACCGTGGCGCCCCCCAGCGGAATATGCAGCTGTCACACCACCTGTCGTGCCCGCCGCTCCGTACAGGATTCCTAGAGGAAAGGACGGGGGGGGGACCATAGGGGAGGAGAGAGAGGGGGGAGGGGACGTGCATGCGCTGTGGGGGTGTGGGACGCGGGAGCCGCTCCGTAGAGTAGAGGATTCCTAGAGGACGGAGGGGGGAAAGGACGCGCATGCGCTGTGGGGATGTGGAACGCCGCTCCGTAGAGTAGATGATTCCTAGAGGAGAGAAAGGGGGGTGAGCGTAAGAGAGGATACGGGAGGGGACGCGCATGCGCTGTGGGGGGCGTGGGACGCTCCGCGGAGTAGAGGATTCCTAGAAGAGAGAGAGGGGGGTGAGCGTAGGAGAGAGAGGGGACGCGCATGCGCTGTGGGACGCGGGAAGGAGGGACGGACTAAGCCCCCCTTCAAACACATGCAAGCAAGATCAAGGAATGGGGTCAACCTGGGCGACAGACACCACCTGCCTAGCCATTGCTAAGCAGCCTCTCTGTGCTCTCGGCCATGACTCAAGAAATGGGGTCAACCTGGGCGACAGATACCACCTGCCTAGCCATTACTAAGCAGCCTCTCTGTGCTCTCGGCCATGACTCTGATGATTGTAGTAGTGTTGACGGCCTTCATATTACTACAGTGTTCTGTTTCGCATAATGGGTGCTTCCCTACTTCATGAAAGTGGCCGGTCGCGGGACGCGGGACACGGGACGCGGGACACGGGACGGGGGACAGGGGGACGCGGGACGCGGAAGGGATGGACAGAGCCCCGAGCATAAGATGCTTCGCATCTAAAAACGCTAGTTCTGCAACCCTAAATGGGAGGAGAGGAAAATAAAGGTGGGAAGAGGAGAGGGGAAGAAGAGGAGAGTGGCGTCCATGGCCGAGGACGTGGCGGGCGGCTTTTACAGCAGGCGTTCCAGTCCGGTGTTCCCAAAGAATTGAAGCACCTCCTTGAAGACCTGGGTGTGTGTGAGGGTAGGGAGGGAGGAACAGGAGGTGCCTCTGTGGAGCCGCAGGAAGATGGAGAACGAATGCGAAACCGTGGAGTTGGTAAAAAACAATCAGATGTCCACGTGGTTTTTGTTTTGCTTGTAATTTACTTCTCAAGGGCGCTTCACCAGGTCACATCAGAAATCTTAGGCACTGGAAGTCGTTGCGTGTCCAATCGAGAGCTTTGTACAACAATATTTTTTTTAATTGGTTGATTATGAGCTGCGAAAGCCTGATGCGAGGAGGTGAGCTTGAAATCTTTGCCACTCACCCCGTGTAGACTTCGCAAGCCAAATTACTTCCCTGCCCTCTTTGGTACCGCAGAAACTCGGAGCCTGAAGATCACATGACGCAGACGCATCAACACGTTATGCGCACGCGAGGTTGCATTTGCCCAGGCCAGGTCGTGCACGCAAGCGGTGTTGTGTCGTTTCGGCGTTCTCTGTAGTGTACTGCCTGTACGCACGTTTGGAGAGGCTGGCATGGATCATGTATCCTTACAACGACACACAGCGTCGCAGCGCTGGAACTGCTCTAACAGACGATGCACAAAAAACACGCCAAGCGTTGTCAGGGCTGGCGCCGGCACGACGCCGGTACGGCGAGAACATGAACGCAAATGAAATGGAGGAAGCTGTGTCTCGCATCTCTCTTGATTAGAAGTAACAAAAAAAATAATAAATAAAAAAACGCACAGATTCCGTTTGTACGTTTTAATATTTCTATCAACTTTCATTCTTCTATTCAAGCAACAAATTACACATGTCGCTCCGAAAATTCTCGCAGTGTCACGTATTACCGTGACGTACGCAGGACCATTCCTTGTACGTCACCTCCACCATGCTGGGGCGTGCGCCCGTGATATTAAGGGCAAGCGGCGTTCAATCTGACATTTCACCTCTTTCCGGGATGCGTAGCGTTGTAAATCTGGGCAGACGAGTTCGTGAGCGCCCAGTGCATGCATTTGTCGTGCCTGTTCTAAATGCTCAAACCCGGTGAGGGGCCCTTTAAGGTGTTCACAGACAGAGGAGAAATTGACCCTGTGCGATTAGACACGGTTAATACGAGGCTAAAAGACCCTTCTGGCCTTTTAGCGGTCTGGCTATTTACTCCTGTGCTGCCCTTCTCAGCCATGCCTAAAAGAAAGAGACCCAGGAGTGTGTTTCTTCGACGGTGGACACTTAACTCACCATGCTGGACAATAAAAGGAGGGACCATGTTCTGCAAACCGTGCGGGAAAAAAAGACAATTGGAAGGCTATGCTAAACAACTGGTGCCTTTGTGCCATCATAAACTATAACTTTGACTTGCTTTCCTGTCGTAGACACAGGTCACGCACGTCTGTTTTCGAAAATTTGAATTTTTGTAAAAATTTATTGTGCCTATATTTACGATTTTGGGGGCCTAAAACTGTGTTTTGCCTGCCTATTTTTGGCGCCTAAAACCCGAGTTTTTAGTGCCTATAAATCCGGCCTCTAGTAATGACCCCAGAAAGGGCTAAAGCACCCCACATCGAGAAAGCAACATAACTCTGGCCGAAAGAGAGTACGATGACCCTTTCGAAGGGAGTAGTGCACACTTCATTTAAACATGGCAGCAAATCCGGTCAAAATTGGGCTTTAAATTTGCTTTTCACACACCATAATGGCGACTAAAGAACGAGCACTATGACATATAAAAAACGCAGGAAAGAAGAACGCCGAGTGTGAATGGAACTTACGACATTTATATCCATATCAGATTTCGAGTCCGACACATTACCGCAACACAACACTGAAAACCGGCACCAGCGAATGTATTTCTTCATGATGTTAAGTAATGTTGGTGATCTGTGTTCATTTTTTATTGCGATTACAATTATATGGACGCTCGCGGCTGCTTTTCGCCGTCATGTTCCGTATATATATATATATATATATATATATATATATATATATATATATATATATATATATATATATATATATATATATATATATATATATATATATATATATATATATATATATATATATATATATATAGGCCACAAAGGAAGTGAGGTGGCGCAAAGTGCGCGCTCGGCGCCCCACTCGTTGCGGTGCGTTTGCTCCCCTTGCACTTTAGCCTGCAGGGCGTCGTCGCCTTTGCCCGGGCGCGCGCACGCTTTTATTGGGGTCGGGGGGATGGGGGTGGTTTTACGTCGTGTGGTTTCGTCGGAAAGACTGCGTTTAGGTTACACAGCGCACAAAGGTCACTTCGCTCACTGCAGAGGCCCCGTTTCCGAAAAGAAGCGTGCTGTTCAAACACAGTGAAGTAACAACTGTGACACTTGTTAGTTCGCGCTCGTCCTGTGTATACCTGTGTGTATGTTTCGTGCGTCCTTTGCGCTTGAGCAGTGCACTCCAAGTTTCGATCTGCTTGCCGTGGTTCACGTGAAATGCCAATTTGTTGCTCTCGCATTCATTGCTTCGCCCTTGCGGCGAAACTGTGACTTTTTTTTTTATTTAGACACGTCGATCTGAGTGTCTCCGCACGTGCTGCAGCCAAACAGACTGTAGTTCATGTGTTTATTTTTGTGCTTCGTGAGATCAGAGCCGGTACGTTTTTCAGTAAAAAAAATTGCGTAACCGAAGATATGTACGGCCTTCGCTTTGGTTCGCTAAGCGGTTAGTCATTTTTGTGTATAAAAAAAAAAAACTTCTGAACTGCACACTGAGCATTTCGGTTTTCGTCACCCCCCTGGACATATTTTCGGTCATTCTTGTTCACGTTCCGGGACTACAGCCATAATACTTCACTGTAGCCCTACCGTACATTAGGCTTACTGCAGCATACTCCATGCGCGAAGTTCGTAGCGAAAAACGTGAATAGTCATATGCGAAGAATCCAATAAATGTTTGAGTTTAGTTTCGATCGAGACCCATTTAATTATGTCATATTCGCTCATTTAACTACACAAGTATGAAGCTAAAAACGCGGATATTAAACGTTCCAAGTGCCTTCTAGTGCGCTGAAATTCACTGGGAGGGGCAGGGAACGATGTTATTTTTATTAGTCATCTTCAACGCCACAACAAGCAAATGCAGTACTCTTTACGACATATATGTGTTGTTATTAATGAGCGGTCATCACTCGCGGTGTGCCGGCTCATCGATATATGCATCAGGAGCAGGAGTTTAGGCGCGCTTTACTCTAGCACGCCTGACAAGTATATGGGCAGTCCACTCTCTCAGATAGAGGTAGAACATAAAGCACTTTCACATTCTCCTTTCATGGAGTGTGAACAATGCATTTCAGTCCATCAGATACTTTGCGAGAGTAAAAGAACACTGTGATGCGTAACTCGGCCTTTTTACTACTGCGTTACCCTCAGCAGTTTTTAGAGTGTGTGACGTCATCATTACACGACATCATGATGGCGTCACGAATTTTGGCAATCTGTGACGACATGATAAAGACAATGTAAAGTCATCTGCGAATACGTAACTGTTTGCATGATTCGCGCCTTATCTGACCTGGAAGCCGCCGACGGTAACTGTATGTATCATGAGGCATCTAAGGCTTTCGTCTTGTCAAAAGAAACATTCGGTGCCGAGTGCCTTATTTAGGTTCGGCTACACCCATGCCTTGAAAATCAAAGCAGCGTTTTCTTCTGCTGATTTTCTCGTAACCTATTCAAGCAACAGTTTGTGGCTGTTAAACTCTCCAATTGAAGTGATGGGAACATTCTGCCATGGCATCGCCATACATCATTTGTTGCATGGTTATTTTGCCCAGATCGCGGAACGTGATACCTTGAACGTATTTTCTGCCCCATTTTTCTGCTTTCAACTTTATACGCGAGCGTGTAATATGCATTATCTCCTTCTAAGATCAAGCCCTAAGGCTAACCTACCAAGAATATGGAAAATTAGAACACGTACTGTTTTTATTAAGACAAAGAAGAACTCTCATAACATGTAATACGTTTATTATTGCCACGTGCTTGCGGCAACAAAGCAAGAAAGACAATACTTACAATTATGCATATGCTATGTAGGAAAATAGAAAGGAGAAAAGAAAAACTTGCTTGCGCGCGGTATTAAAAATACCGACCTGCTGTTGTCATCTCGGTCTCTCCGTTTAGACCTCTGCTTTGACGTTGCGACAATATGTTAGAGCATTCCCATTTGAATAGTCTACATGCAGGTTCGGATTTGGACCAACATGCTAGTATATGTTACTTTTAAGGTGCCTTTTGGTCGGTTTCCTTCTTTTATATTTTCGCCATGCTAGGAGTTCATGCGAATTGGTGCTTTTCAGAGCAAATATTATGAGTGGCATCTTTTTTAGCGCAAGTCGTATATAAGCAATCGAAGCCAACTGCGTCAGATTAGTTTTTTTTTTAAACACTGATCCTTGTTGTTTTGTCTAAAGCCAATCACAGCGATTCGCCCCATTAGATATAACACGCACTAGCATTTTCGCAAGCGAGGTGCATTGTTTACCGAATCGTGCACGCTAGACAATATTTTCAGTTTCACGCTTTGTGAAGGTTGGCAGATTTCGTCGCTGTTTTTTCATAGGGCACTTTTCAACACCATGTCACATATTTTAATACGATGCCACTGTCACTGACCAAGACTACTAGGTGGGTTCACTTCACCAATAAAGCCCGCCAACATCAGTAATTTCGTCACGCAGTTCACCATACACGCATGTTTTCTTCTTCGTCACGCTCTACTAGTATCGCTAAATATACGATAAATGTTGAGGCTCACGAGCAAAAAACTTTAATACCTTAGTGTTCCATTTATGGGTATTTAATGGCGATATCCCCCCTAGC
>JALIZH010028284.1:0-19853 GCA_030522465.1 Rhipicephalus appendiculatus | reverse complement strand
TCACTTCTGAAGATTCATCGAGCTCTAGTTCGACAAGCCATCACATATGCACTACCAGTGATGCAAAGTATATCTCAGACAAATGAACGTAGGCTAAACAACATCGTAGCCCGCAGTCTTCGTATTTGTCTGGGCTTACCGCGCTCAACTCACAGCGGTCTCGTAATCGCAGAAGCAAAAGAACCGCCTATTCAAGTTCTTCGCATTCAAGAACTCTGCCGCCACTTCCTCCGTTTATCGCAAAGACTGCGCCACAAACTGTGCAAGGACGCTTGGTTTGATGAGCATACAAAGACTTCACTATATCAAATAGATCCCGTTTCTCCGATTTGCACCCAATCAAAAGATCGACAGACCAATTGACTCGCTCCTGCACCGTCTACGATTAGGTGTTGCATACACACCTCACTTCTTATGCCGCATCAAAAGAAGAATGTCTCCGCACTGCGACCACTGCGAACATCCACTGCGAACATAATATGCGTCAGTGGAGCATATTATTTTAGAATGTCCGCAATATGATGAACAACGCGCTCAACTGAGTGATCGATTGAACCGCCTCGACAGACGACCACTTACAATTGGCAAAGTGCTTGGACCGTGGCCACATCCTGACAAACAAAGGCGCGCAGTGAGCGCTCTTCGTGATTTTTTAATGGACACCAATTTAGTGAACTATCTGTAGCCTACCATAGTCAAGATGCAAGTGCATAACTCATAGTCAAGTGCATAAAAGTATCTGTACGGACTCTGTCCACGATCTTAACATGCTATATGAACTGAATAATCCCCATGGACTGCCATGCGTTACACGCCCTATATTGTACATATGTACATAGTGCTTCTAATTATTTTTCTTCTTTTAGTGTTTTTATTTTATTATCTTTGTATGTACCTTCTATATTGCTGCCATGATGTTGGGATAGCCGGCTCTTACGTAGCCTACCTTCCCATATTTTTCATATATAAATAAAAAAAAATAAAACTTGTGGCCGGTAAACAGAAAGTAGGATTACAGCAATACACGCTGGCACTGATAGCGGCGAACAGAGCGTCGGCCGGCGATCAACTGAACATCGTTGGAGCGCGTCGGCTTTTATGCATCACGCGTCGAACATTCTAGCCTTATCACTGGTCATCGCGCAAGCTCAGGAATAATCTTGAGTGGTCGCGTCTTGCGCGCAATCTTAACAAAACGATCTACAATTTATAATCGCGAGTCCGCCGCGTTGTAGCAGTGGCTAAGGTGCTCGGCTGCTGACCCGAAGGTCGCGGGTTCGATCCCGGCCGCGGCGGTCGCATTTCGATGGAGGCGAAATGGTTGAGGCCCGTGTACTGTGCGATGTCAGTGCACGTTAAAGAACACCAGATGGTCAAAATTTCCGGAGCCCTCCACTACGGCGTCTCTCATAATCATATCGTGGTTTTGGGACGTAAAACCCCAGATATTATTATTATTATTACAATAATCGCGAAGGTTCTAGAACAATAAGGCGCGGTTTGAGCTGAGCTTTGCTGACGGTCTTTGTGGGCGAAAACCGAATACAACAAAAGTGAAAATAAGAATAGCGCGTGGCAATGCCCCCCCTCTGAAAAGGCATCGTCCCGATGCTTAAAACAGAACACGGGGGAAAATGCATGCAACAATAAATCACAACAATAAAGAAAGAAAGTACAATAATTAAGCAATAAGTGCAGTCCTCTGGTTTGCTAACGCGCGTAATACGGCTTGAGGCGCACGACATGGACGACTTCAGGTCGCGCACGGCGCCGTTGAGAGTTCGTTATGCCGTCCGGGACGACCTCGCAGTCCAGAGCACCGAAACGTCGAAGCACCTTGTACGGCCCGAAGTATCGCCGAAGGAGTTTTTCACTAAGTCCACGTCGGCGTATCGGTGTCCACACCCAAACGCGGTCGCCGGCCTGGTATTCCACGAAGCGTCGTCGAAGATTGTAACGGCGGCTGTCGGTCGTCTGCTGATTCTTGATCCGCAGGCGGGCGAGCTGTCGTGCTTCTTCGGCGCGCTGTAGATGGGCGGTCACGTCGATGTTTTCCTCATCGGTGACTTTCGGTAACATGGCGTCGAGCGTCGTTGCCGGGCTCCGTCCGTAGACCAACTTGTATGGCGTCATCTGCGTCGTTTCTTGCACGGCCGTGTTGTATGCGAAGGTCACGTACGGAAGGATGGCGTCCCGCGTCTTGTGTTCGACGTCGACGTACATGGCCAGCATGTCGGCGATGGTCTTATTTAGACGCTCGGTCAGGCCGTTGGTCTGTGGGTGGTAGGCGGTGGTCCGGCGGTGACTTGTTTGGCTGTACCTTAGGATCGCCTGAGTTAGGTCCGCGGTAAAGGCCGTACCTCTGTCGGTAATGAGGACCTCTGGGGCGCCATGACGCAGTACGATGTTCTCGACGAAGAATTTTGCTACCTCGGCGGCACTGCCCTTGGGCAGGGCCCTTGTCTCGGCGTAGCGGGTGAGGTAGTCAGTAGCTACGACGATCCACTTGTTTCCGGAATTCGACGTCGGGAACGGCCCCAGTAAGTCCATGCCGATTTGCTGGAACGGCCGGCGAGGTGGCTCGATGGGTTGCAGAAATCCGGCTGGCCTAGTCGGTGGTGTCTTCCGTCGCTGACAATCTCGGCAAGTCCTCACGTAGTGGGTGACGTCGGCAGTGAGGCGAGGCCAGTAGTACTTTTCTTGTATCCTTGCCAGCGTACGGGAAAATCCAAGGTGTCCAGCCGTCGGGTCGTCATGCAAAGCATGCAGAACTTCTGGTCGTAATGCCGAAGGTACTACGAGGAGGGAGTCGGCCCGAAGTGGCGAGAAGTTTTTCTTTAGGAGAACGCCGTTGCGCATGAAAAACGACTCCAGTCCTCGTCTGAATATCTTTGGAGCCACGGTGGCTTTGCCCTCGAGGTATTCCATAAGGCCCTTGAGTTCCGGATCGGCGCGCTGTCACTCGGCGAAGTCGTCGGCACTTATGGTTCCCAGGAAGCCGTCATCATTCTGGTCGTCCAGCGGCGGTGGGTCGGCGGGGGCACGAGACAGGCAGTCGGCGTCAGAGTGTTTTCTTCCGGACTTGTAAACGACGGTGATGTCGAATTCTTGAAGTCTCAGGTTCCACCGTGCGAGGCGACCAGAAGGGTCCTTCAAGCTAGCTAGCCAACACAAGGCGTGGTGGTCGCTCACAACTTTGAAGGGCCTGCCGTAAAGGTAGGGGCGAAACTTTGATGTAGCCCAGATGATGGCAAGGCACTCCTTTTCTGTTGTGTAGTTGGCCTCTGCCTTTGATAGCGACCGGCTAGCATAACTGATAACCCTTTCCAGTCCGTCCGTCCTCTGCACAAGGACGGCGCCGAGTCCTACGCTGCTCGCGTCGGTGTGCACTTCTGTTTCGGCGTGTTCGTCGAAATGCGCAAGTAACGGAGGCGTTTGCAGGCGTCGTTTTAGTTCTTGAAATGCTTCCTCGTGCGGCGTTTCCCACTTGAACTCGACGTCGGTCCTCGTGAGGTTAGTGAGAGGCTCGGCGATGCGGGCGAAGTTTTTAACGAACCGCCTGTAATAGGCACACAAGCCGAGAAATCGACGCACGGCCTTCTTGTCGGTGGGTGGCGGGGAAAGCAGCGATGGCGGTTGTCTTTTGCGGGTCGGGGCGTACTCCGGATTTGCTTATCACGTGGCCCAAGAACAAAAGTTCTTCGTACGCGAAGCGGCACTTCTCTGGCTGAGAGTGAGTCCGGACGTCTTGATTGCCTGAAGTACAGCTTCAAGGCGCCGCAGGTGTTCATCGAAGTTCGAGGAAAACACAACGACGTCGTCCAAGTACACAAGGCAAGTCTGCCGCTTCAAGCCAGCCAGTACAGTATCCATAACGCGTTGGAAGGTCGCGGGGGCCGAGCAAAGACCAAAAGGCATGACCTTAAACTCGAACAGGCCGTCTGGTGTTCTAAAGGCAGTCTTTTCTCGGTCTCTCTCGTCGACTTCGATTTGCCAGTAGCCCGTCTTCAGGTCCATCGACGAAAAGTACTTCGTGTTGTGGAGTCGATCCAGGGCGTCGTCTATCCGTGGGAGGGTACACGTCCTTCTTCGTGATCTTGTTCAGGCGACGATAGTCGACGCAGAAACGTAGCGTCCCGTCCTTCTTCTTCACCAACACCACGGGAGACGCCCAGGGACTCTTGGACGGCTGGATTATGTCGATGCGTAGCATTTCGTCGACTTGCTTCTTTACGGCTTCGCGTTCTCGCGTCGAAATTCGATACGGGCTCTGACGGACTGGTCGGGCACTTTCTTCAGTTATGATACGATGTTTGGCGACTGGGGTCTGTCGAATCCTTGACGACGATGAGAAGCAGTCCTTGAATTGCAGGAGGAGATTTTTTGAGCTTGTCTTGCTTCTGCTTCGGGAGGCTGGGGTTGACGTCGAAATCTGTTTAGGGACCTCGATTCGTCGAAGAATGTTCGGCAGTATCGGAGAGGGCGAAAGCATTGCTGGTGTCCACGAATTTCTCGATGTAGGCGACCGTCGCACCGATGTTGAGGTGCCTATATTCGTGGCTGAAGTTTGTCAGTAGTACCTTTGCTTTGCCGTCGCGCAACTCGGCGATGCCTCTTGCGACGCAAATCTGACGGTTCACAAGCAGGTGCTGATCGCCCTCGACGACGCCTGCAAGGTTAGCGGATATTTCGGTGCCGACGGAAATGACGACGCTGGAAAGAGGCGGAACGGTGACCTGCTCTTCTATTACATTCAAGGCATGATTCTCCGGCGACGTGTGGGGCGGCAACGCTTTTTCTGAAGTCAGTGTTATCGACTCAGACCTCAGGTCGATGACGGCGCCATGTTGACTTAGGAAGTCCATCCCCAGTATCACATCCCTGGAGCAGTGCTGCAGAATTAGAAAGCTGGCGGGATAAGTCCAGTTATTGATGGTGACTCTTGCGGTGCAGACACCGGCCGGCGTTATTAGATGACCCCCCAGCGGTCCTGATTTCAGGGCCTTGCCAAGCAGTCTTTCCTTCCTTCAACTTCGTCGCGAAAGACCCACTGACGACGGAATAGTCGGCTCCAGTGTCGACGAGAGCGGTGACGGTGCGGCCGTCGAATATTACGTCGAGGTCGCTGGTTCGTCGTCGTGCGTTGCGGTTGGGTCGCGGCGTCGGATCACGGCTGCGTCGAAATGTTGTGGTGCTTCCATGCTGCGTCGTCAGGTTTTCTTCGGTCCACGAGGTTTCCTCGGTAGGGCTTCGTCTGCTTCGCGTCGTGTTGCGCAGGTCTCGTCGCGTTGTCGTCGTCGGCGGCCGCGGAAGATCTTCGGCATTTCGTCGAACAGCAACCGCACCTCCATCGGTTGCTGCCCTTAGTTTCCCGGGTAGGTGACCGGCCCCGGTTTGGGCCAGTGTACTGCCGGCGGTGCGGTGACATGTAGCGGCCGGGCGACGGTGAGCGGGAAGGTCGTCGGGGCGTCCACTGAGGTCCTGCGAGGTAGTCGGCGATGTCTTGCGGTCGTTCACCCCGCTGTGGGCGAGGCGCGTTGACGGCGAAACTGCGTAGGCCCATCTGTCGGTACTAGCAACGGCGGTAAGTGTGGCCGGCTTCCCCGCAGTGGTAGCAGAGCGGGCGGTTGTCAGGGGCCCGCCAAATGTCGGTCTTTCTTCGGGCGTAGCGCTGGCCGGCAGGTGGACGGTATGGCGTCTGTGGTGGCGGCGAAGGTGGCGCCTGGCGGCGGAACTGTGGCGGAGGGGTGTCTTGACGAGTGCGGGGAGGAGGAACAGGGCGGCGGACAGCAGCAGCGTAGCTCATAGCCTGCGGCTGCGGGTGCGATGACTCGGAAATGCCCATCGATTGTGGGATTTCTGCACGGACGATATCTGCGATCGAGTCTACTTCAGGCTGCGATTCCGGAAACATCTTACGCAGCTCTTCACGCACGACTGCTCGGATGGTCTCGCGCAGGTCGTCGGTGCTATGGGCCTGAACTTCGGCGTAGTCCGTTGTCGGTGAGCGGCGGTTGTACTACCTTGTCCTCATCTCAAGCGCCTTTTGTATAGTTGTAGCTTCGGTGACGAATTCGGCGACCGTTGTGGGCGGGTTGCGGACAAGTCCTGCGAACAGTTCTTGTTTAACGCCCCGCATGAGCAGGCGAAGTTTTTTGTCTTCGGCCATCGCAGCGTCGGCAAGGCGGAATAGTCGAGTCATCTCTTCCGTGAAGATGGTGACGCTTTCATTTGGTAGCTGAACCCGGGTCTCCAGCAAAGAAGCAGCTCTTTCCTTGTGAACGACGCTCGTGAACGTCTGCAGGGAATGCGCTGCGGAAATTATCCCAGGTTTGAAGGGATGATTCTCGATTTTTCATACCAGGTTCTTGCCGAGTCTTCCAGGTAGAAGTAAACGTGTCGCTGCTTGTCGTCGGTGATCCAGTTGTTAAAGGCGGCGACACGCTCGTATGTCTCAAGCCAGGTTTCCGGGTCTTCCAGTGATGAACCGCGGAAAGTTGGTGGCTCCTTCGGTTGCCGGAGCACAATCGGTGCTGGTGGCACAGGGGCCGTCATTGTCGCCGTGGTCGAGGTCAGGGTCTTGGTCTTGCGAGTCTTGTCGGGTAGAGGGCCGTACTCCGGATGTAGACCTTGTTGCCTACGGCTAACTCGCTGGTCGCGGTTGGCGTCGACGTCTCCTTCACGACTGGGGCTGGGTTCACGACTTGATGGGGGTGTCCGGTACATCAACGAAGCAGCACCTCCACCAGATGTCACGTGGTAGTGACGTCGACGAAGGCAACAGGCGACGTGTCCAAAATGAAACTGTTTATTAGGCCGAACTTGTGGCCGGTAAACAGAAAGTAGGATTACAGCAATACACGCTGGCACTGATAGCGGCGAACAGAGCGTCGGCCGGCGATCAACTGAACATCGTTGGAGCGCGCCGGCTTTTATGCATCACGCGTCGAACATTCTACCCTTATCACTGGTCATCGCGCAAGCTCAGGAATAATCTCGAGTGGTCGCGTCTTGCGCGCAATCTTAACAAAACGATCTACAATAATCGCGAAGGTTCTAGAACAATAAGGCGCGGTTTGAGCTGAGCTTTGCTGACGGTCTTTGTGGGCGAAAACCGAATACAACAAAAGTGAAAATAAGAATAGCGCGTGGCAATATGACTGTTCACCTCAACGATAATTACGAAGAACCTAGCATTAGACCCGAATGATACCCCATCTTTGTGAGGCAGTCATCCTTACCAGCCTCCTTGTGCGACATATTAAGGCGAAAGCCTTTAATGTCTCATGCTCACGTCCGTCCGGTGTCCGTCCGTCCGGTGTCCATCCGTCCGGTGTCCGTCCGGCGTCCGTCCGTCCGTCCGTCCGGCGGTAGTGCTGGTGGTGTGCGTCCTGACCACCCTTACTGCACATGCACAAACCCTCCCCACGCACCTCCTCTGCTGTGCTTCCCCTCTCTTTCCTCTGGGTATCCCTCCCGCCCGCGGCGTTTACACACCCATTGCGCATGCGCGTCCCCTCCCCCCTCTCTCGTCTAGGCATCCCTCCCGCGGCGCTTACACCCCCATTGCGCATGCGCGTCCCCTTGCCCCTCCCTCTCCTCTCCTACGCTTACCCCCTCTCTCTCCTCTAGGCATCCCTCCCCGCGGCGTCTACACCCTCACTGCGCATGCGCGTCCCCTCCCCCATCTCTCTCCTCTAGGCATCCCCCCCCCGCGGCAACCACACCCCTAATGCGCATGCGCGTCCCCTCCCCCCTCTCTCCTCTCCTACGCTCCCCCTCTCTCGCCACGCAACGCCGACGCAGGCAGCGTCTGCTAGCGGTTTCTTGGTTGAAAAAACCGACTCCTCGCGCTGCACAACCGTTAACTGGCCACCCCGTATATATGGCAATGGATCTTGACCTGCAAGGTGGTGCCGGTGGGGAGATTTCTCCTGTACGTTGTCGAACGATGAAAAATTCGCAGCGTGCGCGTTAACTAAAAGCGGACTGCGGGTCTCTGTGTCCAGTCCGAGTCTTCTGTCTCTCATTGCCCATCAGCGATTGGGATGTTCCAGTAGGAAACAACCGTCCATCACTGCGTGCTTTGCGCCCCCCAGGTTTCTCTCCTGTGCAACGCTGCGATGAGCGCCAGCGTCAACGCCGCCGCCAGTGTAAGCGTTAGCGCCCGCTGCTTCGCATCTACACATGGTTCCCTTTAGCGGTGGATGGTGTAATCTGTAAGGCGAACGCCTTTAATGTCTCATGCTCACGTCCGTCCGGTGTCCGTCCGACCTTCGTCCGGCGTCCGTCCGTCCGTCCGTCTGTCCGTCCGTCTGTCTGTCTGTCTGTCTGTTCGTCCGTCCGTCCGTCCGTCCGTCCGTCCGTCCGTCCGTCCGTCCGTCCGTCCGTCCGTCCGTCCGTCCATCCGTCTGTCCGTCCGTCCGTTCATCCGTCCATGTCCGTCCGTCCGTCCATCCGAGCTCTGGCACGGAGCCAGGTGGCCGCCGGGATGCGCAGACGGACGCCGGTCACGTCGGACTCTATAGCGCTCGCGCTTTGCTTGCGTAGCGTCGCTGTGACCAGAGTTTGCAATCATTCTGACCGACGCCGTCTCAATGGACCCAGGCGTTCACGGAATACACTTTCCAATTTACAAAGGGTCCGTCAACTTAAGAGCTGGAACGCGGATGGCGTTTGCACGATGCGCAAAGCGCGAGAAAATACTAACGCATGCGAACGGAGGAAGATGAGTCTCGCGCCTCGCTGCGATTCGCGGTAAAAAATTAAAGAAGGAAACAAGCACCCATTAGGTTTGTGTCTTATGCCACTGAGAGTGTAAAAGAAAAAAGACATGGCATAATCAGTGGAATGGCCACACGCTTTCGCCGAACACACTTTGGAATGTACAAATTGTCCTTCAATTTTTATTTTCTAGAACATTTCCTGTTTTTTCTGAACTTGTGCAGTGCATCTATGTTAGCCTTTGAATCTTGCTAATATAATAATATCGTGCTAATATTGTCGATGAGTGTACGGAACACTAAGTCATAACTTTCGAGATAATTACTATACGCATTTTTATTAGTACCATGAAAGTGGTGAGAGTGCATGCGGGGAAGTACCTCACACCGCACTGTTTAAGCAGTAGTTCTTTCGGTCTGCGAGCTTAGCGGGTGTCTGCGAGTAAGGTTCCTCTTTGCGGCAGCTCAAAAACACAGGTGACAGTACTATAGTCTCTTTCTTCTAAGGTTGTCATGTTTCTATGGGTATTTCGTCGTGCTACAGCAAAACTGCTGATTTTATTTTTCATTTATATTATGGATATACCCTCAGGGTCGACAGACATTCCATAGAGGAACGGTAAAAACATGAAAAACAGGGCTACAACTACGATAAGCACGTTCGACGTTCATGTTATAAAATAATAGTTATTGAGAGGCACAACACGAATTTACCGCTTAAATATATATATAGGGATAAATGAGTGTAATGTTCGCAATCATACAATAATAGCTATTAAAATGCAAAATACTAGTAAAAGTACAATGTTATTATTAATACAAACAGGATTTTAAGGTAAAGAGCACAGCAAGGTATTGGTTATTAAATTCCCGATCTGAGAGAGAGAGAGCCGGAATATGGGAAAGGTAAGGAAGTTAACTAGAGTACGTCCAGTTTGCTACCCTACTCATAAGGGAGTAAAAGAAAGAGAGAAGACGCATTTCACATTTCTTTCTTTATTTCTTTTCCTGTCTTGTTTTCCTTCTTTTTCTTTTCTTCCCTTCTTTGTTTCTATCTTCGTTTTTTATCCCTTTCTTTTATTTCTTTCTTTGCTTCTTCCTTTATTTCTTTGTGTCTTTCATTTCTTTCTTTATTTTCTTTCTTTTCCTTCCTTTTCTTTCTTTCTTTGCATTTCTTTATTTCCTCTCGTTCTTTTCTTTTTTAACTTTCCTTCTTTCTTTTCCTTTATTTTTCTTCCTTTATTGCTCCCTGTCTCTTTCTTTCTTTCTTTCTTTCTTTCTTTCTTTCTTTCTTTCTTTCTTTCTATTCTCTTTTTTATTCCTGTTTTCTTTCTTTCATTCTTTCTTTTCCTTTCTGTTCTTCCCTTCGTTCTTTCTTTATATATTTTTCTGTCTTTCCTTTTTGCTTTCTTTTTACCTTTCTTTTCCTTTCTTTTCTTCCTTTCTGTCTTCTTTCTTTCTTTTTTTTTAATTCCTTTTACCTTTCTTTTCCTTTCTTTTCTTCCTTTCTTTCTCTTATTCTTCGCTTCTCTCTTTCTTCCTTTTTTCTTTTTCCTATCTTTCTTCCTTTCTTTTTCTTTCTTCAAAAATACGTAGTTGTTTCCCAGGTGTTTTCACGGAAGGAAGCTGCTTAAGGTCATTGAAAAGATTAAAGGTATTCGTTAAGCACCAGAACGTGATTGTCCTAAAAACATCGGATGATATGGTTCTCGTTTCCTTCAGTACTGGACACTGTTTTTAGCGCTATGTGTATTAAGGCGAAAGCCTTTAATGTCTCATGCTCACGTCCGTCCGGTGTCCGTCCGTCCGGTGTCCGTCCGGCGTCCGTCCGTCCGTCCGGCGGTAGTGCTGGTGGTGTGCGTCCTCACCACCCTTACTGCACATGCGCGAACCCTCCCCACGCACCTCCTCTGCTGTGCTTCCCCTCTCTTTCCTCTAGGTATCCCTCCCGCCCGCGGCGTTTACACACCCATTGCGCATGCGCGTCCCCTCCCCCCTCTCTCCTCTAGGCATCCCTCCCGCGGCGCTAACACCCCCCATTGCGCATGCGCGTCCCCTGCCCCTCCCTCTCCTACGTTTCCCCCTCTCTCTCCTCTAGGCATCCCTCCCCGCGGCGTCTACACCCTCACTGCGCATGCGCGTCCCCTCTCCCACCTCTCTCCTCTAGGCACCCCCCCGCGGCAACCACACCCCCCAATGCGCATGCGCGTCCCCTCCCCCCTCTCCTACCCTTCCCCTCTCTCGCCACGCAACGCCGACGCAGGCAGCGTCTGCTAGCGAGTTTCTTGGTTGAAAAAACCGACTGCTCGCGCTGCACAACCGTTCACTGGCCACCCCGTATATATGGCAATGGATCTTGACCTGCAAGGTGGTGCCGGTGGGAGATTTCTCCTGTGCGTTGCCGAACGATGAAAAATTCGCAGCGTGCGCGTTAACTAAAAGCGAACTGCGGGTCTCTGTGTCCAGTCCGAGTCTTCTGTCTCTCATTGCCCAGCAGCGATTGGGATGTTCCAGTAGGAAACAACCGTCCATCACTGCGTGCTTTGCGCCCCCCAGGTTTCTCTCCTGTGCAACGCTGCGATGAGCGCCAGCGTCAACGCCGCCGCCAGTGTAAGCGTTAGCGCCCGCTGCTTCGCATCTACACATGGTTCCCTTTAGCGGTGGATGGTGTAATCTTTAAGGCGAAAGTCTTTAATGTCTCATGCTCACGTCCGTCCGGTGTCCGTCCGACCTTCGTCCGGCGTCCGTCCGTCCGTCTGTCTGTCTGTCTGTTCGTCCATCCGTCCGTCCGTCCGTCCGTCCGTCCGTCCGTCCATCCATCCGTCTGTCCGTCCGTCCGTTCATCCGTCCATGTCCGTCCGTCCGTCCGTCCATCCGAGCTCTGGCACTGAGCCAGGTGGCCGCCGGGATGCGCAGACGGACGCCGGTCGCGTCGGACTCTATACACTCCGTTTGGTACCTATAGGGGGCGCCTTCAAAACCGCGCGCAGCGCCACGAGTGGTGCGGCGGGCGTGCAACGTTGAGAGCCGTAGCAGACAGCAGCGCACGGTGGCACAAGTAGCACAAGCGCCCGTAGCCGGCGCGTTAGTGCTTCGAGCTGGATTTAAAGATATCGTAGTGGGACACTCTGCCGTGATGCACCCATGAATAAAGGGGAAAACCTGCACGACAGCGGCCCCGTTTTCCACGTTAGTGAGCGCTTTGCCGCGCGTCGCCAGTACTGACGGCTAAATGCGTGCGTCAGGTGTGTGTAATGCAAAATGCTTACTCCATAACTGCCGCGGTAAGCTGTCATTCTTTCACACTTAGAATATTATTGGTGCGTGCCCACTACACGCGTGCTTGCAAAATACTCAGAGCATTTTGAATTATCGACGGCTCCACGCCGTGGAAATCACAGTGAGTGGCCGGGCGGCGTGCTCCTTCGTTGCGGTTTCGTTCCACGGTGATTTGCAGCCACCGAGTCTCACAAAGTGCTTTGCTTGAAATTGTCGCGGCATCATCATCACTCATCATGATCATAGTCTTTACCTCACCGCTCGCGCTGCTCATGCTAAGAGCTTGAGGCGCGGGCGAGAAAGAGAACGTGCTACGATTTTGGCCAGAGAGGACGCCGAAGGCCCGTTTCATCTTTCGCTTCACTTTGTAAAGTGGCGACGACGACGGCACGGTCACATCCAAAAGGACTTCTTTTTGGGCTAGTTGGTGCTTAACTTGCTTAGGTGCAGATGACTGAGGCGCAAAAAACATCTCGTGAAAAAGGGAGGAGCAGAAGAGGGACTGCTCTTTCTTCTCTTCTGCTCCTCCCTTTTTCACGAGATGTTTTTTGCGCCTCAGTCATCTGCACCTAAGCACGGTCACATCGGTCACCGTCACGTATCTCATTCACTACACCTCTTGCGTTGTTTATGTTGCTTTCCTAAACACACTGGCATGCACATATCCGTCGCTATAGCACTCGCAAAGCTTCGTTTTTTTTTTTTTTTTTTGTACAGACCCTGCAGTTCTGCTACTCTGCGTCTTAATTTGATCCTACCGAGTGCGCATAGCGCTGCTGGGCGGCTAGTTGTGTTTGCAGTGATATGCTACGTAACTCAATTTGCCACTTAACTGATGGTCCTATAAACCAAGCAAAGCACTAATTGACCTCGCATTGCATTCCCCAAAACTGCGAAAGGTATACAGCGAGTTAATAATTAAGGTTCATTAAAATGTCTTGAGCTGAATAATAATTCAGCTCAAGACTGATGGAACGTACGCAAGACATTTTATAAAATGCCTTGCATACGTTTCTTTTCTCACCAGCTCTATGACAGCAGGAACATCACGCAAGATCATTGCACCTGCAGAGGTGCTGTCTCAGACCAATTCCAAGCATGCAGCGGCAGAACGCGAGACAATAGAGGGAGCGGGAACCAAACATTTTTTTCGTCGCACAGCCGTGATCCACTTATATACCGCTGCCCAATAAAGCAGGGACGAGTCGAGAAACTGTGAAACGTCGTTCCCGCAGGACACGACGAGTACCTCAGGTACAGTCGACTACGCAGCAGTTCATTGATTACGATAAACTACGTGCCAGCGGGCGTGGGTGAGCGTTTGGTTCTGCTCGGGCTCTCAACGACTGTCTGCTCTGACGGCCGCGCGGCGGCGCGCCAGTCGCAGTGAACGGAGTGTATAGCGCTCGCGCTTTGCTTGCGTAGCGTCGCTGTGACCAGAGTTTGCAATCATTCTGACCGACGCCGTCTCAATGGACCCAGGCGTTCACGGAATACACTTTCCAATTTACAAAGGGTCCGTCAACTTAAGAGCTGGAACGCGGATGGCGTTTGCACGATGCGCAAAGCGCGAGAAAATACTAACGCATGCGAACGGAGGAAGATGAGTCTCGCGCCTCGCTGCGATTCGCGGTAAAAAATTAAAGAAGAAAACACGCACCCATTAGGTTTGTGTCTTATGCCACTGAGAGTGTAAAAGAAAAAAGACATGGCATAATCAGTGGAATGGCCACACGCTTTCGCCGAACACACTTTGGAATGTACAAAGTGTCCTTCAATTTTTATTTTACCATAAATGACCATTTGTGCTCGTGAGCAGTAGCTGCTTCTCGAATGCTCATTCACACTAGACATAGAAGTTACATTTGAAATATTAAGCTAATATGGTCCGTGAAATCATTCCCAACTAGCATGTTTCCACTGGGCAGTACATTTTTAGAAACGCGGTGCGTCCATATTTTCAACGCCGTTAATTAAAAAAAGTAAACAAGAGTGATAATTTTTATATGCATGTCTTATATGCATGCGGATTGTCTCCGAGTTCCGTTTAATGGTTAATCCAGGGAAGCATCAAGACGGATCATAGCGTAAAAACGCTCCTATACGATCCAATTGGTTCACGTTAAAATAATCCCAAGTGGTAAAAATTGCCGTACCACGAATGACTAGGCTAGTCGGGACACGTCCATTTTTGACGATACATGGCTCGCACATGGTCACATATACATATATGTTAATCGGGAAGATGTATGAATAACATGTTGCAGGAGCCCAGCCAGCCGTTAGGATCAAAACATTGTTAACAGCAGTCATAACATTGTAGCTCGTGCGGTTGCACACTCATTTTTGGAGATACTACTATTTTATCAATACACCGAGATCAAACCACCAGAAAACTAACACAGGGCTTTCATATTAGGAGATGTGGGAGAAAATGCGGAGGCGCCCCTTCCATTACATTAACAGTAGCATAATTTTCCTATCTGATCCGCAGTATATATATATATATATATATATATATATATATATATATATACAGAATTAATGAGAACTAACAGACAACGATGCCAAAGAAAGTACAGGGGAAGCTATTAGAAGTAATTGTAATGTAAATATGAAGAAAGGACAGTGGATGAAAAGATAACTTGCCACCGGCAAGGACCGAACCTGGGACCTTCGAATAACGCGTCCGATGCTCTACCACTGAGCTACGGTGGCGGTCATCCCCCCGTTCACTTTATAGGGTATATATGTGTACTTAAACGTGGGAGCGTCAGTCAGCGCCGCCTGTTGCCATTACGGCGAGTGTGGAACACTCTTTTTTGCCTGTAGGCGTCACGTGGTACGTGATCTTATTACGAGCGGGCAGCTGACTAATAATCCCTCGCATACTACCTGAAGGCATCAAGGCTGCCAGAACGAGACCCTCGTTATGAATGAGGGAAATAATTGTAAACTTAAGGGCTCGTTTGCTTTGTTAAACACAGTATTAATGAGAACTAACAGACAAAGATGCCAAGGAAAGTATAGGGGAAGCTATTAGAAGTAATTGTAATGTAAATGTGAAGAAAGGAAAGTGGACGAAAAGATAACTTGCCACCGGCAGGCACCGATTCTGCGACCGTCGAATAACGCGTCCGATGCTCTACCACTGAGCTACGGTGGCGATCATCCCCCCGTCCACTTTATAGAGTATATATGTGTACTTAAACATGGAAGCGTTAGTCAGCGCCGCCTGTAGCCATTGTGGCAAGTGTGCAACACTCTTTTTGCCTGTTTGGCGTCACGTAGCACGTGATCTTATAACGAGCAAGCAGCTGACTAATAATCCCTCGCATACTACCTAAAGGCACCAAGTCTGCCAGAACGAGACCCTCGCTATGAACGAAGGAAAGAAGTGTAAGTTTAAGGGTTCGTTTGCTTAAACACAATATTAATGAAAACTAACAGACAATGATGCCAAGGAAAGTATAGGGGATGTTATTAGATGTAATTGTAATGTAAATGTGAAGAAAGAAAAATGGACGAAAAGATAACGCGCCACCGGCAGTGGCTCGTTATCAGAAATGAAAATATATATATTTCATTTCTGATAAGTCGTAGTTGCGAGTTGCCGCCCGTGTTGTCATTGCCTTTCTTCTAGTGTCCGTGTTTGTGTGCGCGCCATATTGTGTAAAAAGTGATTAAAATTGGCAGCTTTAGAAGACGGTACCCAAAGCTCTGAGAACACAACTTCTTGTGTTTTTGTCACTGCGCATTTGTCAAAATGTAGGCACAAGTACGCACGTTATTTCACGAATACAGCATAGCATGCGTGCCTAGCCAACGGAACGTCCGCGTACACAAAAAATAAAAATTCGGCAGATTCCACGTACCTTGGGAATCGATGTTATGCGAAGCATGCGGAGGGAAGGTTAATGTGTTGTAATGTTTTATTGAGCGAAACGTTACGAAATTACGCTAAAGATATGTGCAAATGTTGTACGCACAGACATATGTTCCACAGTCGCATATGTTTTCCATAACAAGTTGTTTACTGTTGCGCAACGATGCCAACAGCAACATCGGCAGTAGCAACACCAGAAGCGGTAAACCGATATGTAGCGCTTGTGCTCGCGAGGATGGTAGCCCTGGACACTGCAACATATATCAACTTCAGTGGATGGCGCTTTACTATAATTGATGTTAACCCGGCGTGACGGCTGTATCATCGGAGTACATATGTAATGTTTATAAAACTGGATAGCCAGCACTGCAACGACAATTGACGTTTCACAAACATTAGGGTCTATTCGAAAAGCAGTTCCGAGACCTAGCGTGGCTCGGTGGTAGAATGCTTGATTGCCACACAGAATGCTTGGGTTCGATTCCTGTTGGGACCCTGACATTTATTATTTGCATTCGTCCGGTCAGCGCTGCTGATGACGTCAGCTTTTTAACTGCTCTGGCGTTAAAAGTACCAATGTTTGCCTCGCCGTTCCTGGGAAGTCTAAATTGTCAATCACCTGTGGCACATACCCGCATACCTGTGGCACATACCCGCCCCGTGGTATGTGCCACAGGGGTTTGACCGAAAGAGTTTGACGACGTACGCGACGGGATTGTCATTATTCATGTCACGACCAGCGAGTCATATTCGTCAAACCATCTTATTCTCACATACTAATTTTGGTCTACCCCAAGTTAAAGGGGTAATCACGAGATCACCCAGACGTAGGCGGCTAGATAGATAGATAGATAGATAGATAGATAGATAGATACGCAGATAGAAACACTAAAAGTGCCTTCAGTACGTAAAGAAATGCTTCGCATTTAAAACTAGCACCTTGTCAACGAAGGCTCCCTGGGTGCCGCCATAGTACTCTCTGGGCTGTTGTTAACATGCGTGACCCCCCGAAAATGCACTGCCGAGGGTGTGACGTCAGCTTTTGTGTTCTCTAGCAAGAGCCCAGAGATTAGGTGACCATTCTCTCCGTTAAAAGTTCCTATTTCCTTTCCCTGCGTCCGCCCACAACCTCCATCGAGTGCGCGCTCTCTTATCACGAGCTGGAGCACTATCTTCGGCTTCCCTCCTCGATTTTACACTCTCCGCTACCGGCTCATCCGAGCTCCTGCTGTCGACTTTCGCGCACGCGGTCTAATAACGGCGCCGCAGACTATCCGCAAAGGCTGCTGCCTTAAACGTTGCCATTTAGTCACTGCGCCCATTTTGCAGGGCTCTTCCATCTGTTTACCGGCAAGTGTGAGGAGACTCGACAATTGTGGATCTTTCGGCGCTGTTAGCGGGGAACTTCACGGTGAACATTACTTCTGCAAGCATGACTTCGACATCAAATGAGGTAATTTCCGTGCATTTCTGAGAGTGCGAACTTAAGTGTTATTATTTTCCGCGTTGTATACAGAAAAATCAAATATGTGAAGGTTCAACCCCAGACACGCGCGACGGGCAAAAGCACTCTTATTGGCTCATCGAAATTTTGTATCTAACGGTGTTTTCAAACTTTCTTGCAACTCCTCGCTCCTGAATTTTACATTGTATGGTCAATCTGCTAGGTGGAGGCTCGGGAAAATTTGGAGCTTAAACTGCTGCTTGAGCGAGTTGGTTCATGTTTAAGACAGATTTACCAGCACCAAACGACAGAACACTTAAGAGACACACACACAGCGCTGTGTGCGAGTGTGCGTGCGTGTGGGTGTGTGCGTGTGCGAGCGTGTGTGTCCGCACGTGTGTGTGTGCGTGTGTCTGTGTGTGTGTGCGTGTGTGTGTGGGCGTGGGCGTGCGAGCGTGTGTCCGCACGTGTGTGCGTGCGTGTGTCTGTGTGTGCGTGTGTGTGTGCGTGTGTGTGCGAGCGAGCGTGTGTGTGTGTGCGTGCGTGTGCATGTGCGGGTGTGTCTGTGTTCTTAAAAGGCCCTAAACCACCCAGAGGTTTAAATTCAGTTGTGGTGGGGAAGTTGTGCTCGAGTGTACAACGAACACCGAGCCGTGAGAATTTTTCGAAACGGTTCCGTAATAGCGGAGTTATACGCGTTTGATCATCGAAACGCGGCGATCGCTCATTTCGCTCTTTCCATCGCCACCCTCCGTTGGTATCCTCTCCCAAAGCCGGTTTGCCCTCTCGCCGAGCGCCCCTTCCAATCTCAGGCGCTGCGCCGTGCTCCCCGACCGGGCTGCAGAAATTAGGCGCCTTTTTCTTCTTCGAACCACAACCACCACCACCTTCCAATCTCGCGTGGCATACGTCACCGCCGACGCGCTGCTCGAAACAACGTTTAGAGAACCTGTTCTATAAACGTTGCCTCGATACACCTACTTCCGGTTGCCGCCACTCCGCACTCCGTCTGCTTCATCGACTGCGCGCTTGTTGGCTAACCGCTGCTGCCGTGCCGGCCCGTGCTCATACGAATCGTGCCAGCATGGACCCTGTGTTGCGCCCACGCCTTCAAAGGATCGCCAACATGATGGATCCATACGGTGACACGCCGTGCCAGAACACCTCCGCACGGGCAACACGACGAACAACAACAAGGAGCGCGGCCAGCTGATTGCTGACTTACCGGAAGTCTTAGGTTCCTGTTCGACCAATCGCGCATGACTTGCGCTCTACGTCACCTATTCACATCCTGACGTCACACGGAGGCCGGAAGGGCTCGGAAAGGAGGAGGGATTGTTTTTTGGTATTTGTGGCGAGCGCGCGGCTGGTAGCGCTGCCGTGTGGGGCGTCGTTGATATTGACGGCATTCTGCACACGATGCGCGTGTTTACTTCAAATGTTTGAAAAAATATCGGAGGTGGCTTAGTGGCCCTTTAAATGTTCCGTCGTTTCGCGCTGGTAAATCTGTCTTAAAGATTGTGGAGGCTTGAAGAGATGAATATTCTTGTACAGGACGTGTCGCCGTATCAAACGCTTCGACAAGGGATCTTTTCGGTGCATCTCCTATTGGAAAAGTATATCGCGTCATACGGGAAAATCACGGGAAAGTGTAGTAACGTGGACGGTGGCAGGGCTGGGCAAATATACTTTAAAATTGTATCGCTATACGATACAAGATACTGGGGCAAGAAGTAATTGAGATAGAATACAAGATATTTCCCGAATAATTGTATCCGATACGATACTTGCCCATTGTATCTTTAGATACTCCGATACATTTGCAAATAAATATTATAGGTCTATACAATGAAGCAGGAATACCCAATGTACCAATATCTTTATTCGAAAAGTTCTTAACTTCAGCCAACATTGTTTAATTTTGATAGAATACCTGTTTGTGTCACAGTTGACTTTCTTGCTCAAAGTATATTAGTTTCATTCCGAAACAAATTATTGGGATTTGTTTGGCTGCTTAACACGACAGCTCTTTAACCTCTTAAGTGGTTTTTGCCTGACACTTCTGTGATTGATGGGTTCCTCTGCTCAACTTGGCGGCCAGCTAATGCAGGGGTCTCAAACACGCGGCCTGCGGCCCGCCGACCTTTTCCAGCGGCTCGCGCATGACTATAATAAGTGTATTCGTGAACTACACAGACATAACTGGTCTGGGGCAACTTGTTTTTAAATGCGAATGCATTTCTTAGTCGGGTTATGTCAGGCATCCGGCGTTGTGCGGCGTTGTCCGGCGCTGTCCGCGGCGGCGGCCGCGCGCCGGCAGGTGTTATCTCTCAGCTCTCACTGCCTCTTCCATAGCAACAGCTGCGGGCGCGCCCGCTTATCCTCGCCCCTAGCAACCGGAGCATGTGGTGCGAGCGAGTGTAGGAGAGGGTAGGTGCAGTGCTTCGCCGCTCCTTCTCTCGCCGTTCGCTCTCTCTCCTCCCTGCGCCCCACTCTCCCGTCCGCTCGCTCGCACGTGTAT
>JALIZH010028283.1:0-11530 GCA_030522465.1 Rhipicephalus appendiculatus | reverse complement strand
CATCACTCATTTGTCTATTGTGGAATGCCTCTCTAAACGCTCTCAGTGCACTTGTTTTGGTGCTAGAAAGATCCAGAAGATAACATTTTAAGCACAGAACGCAAACTGAACAGCTTATTGAGAGGACACCCTATAGTAACATGCAACTTGAATTTAGATAACTAGTGATTTTCCATAGAATGCCCATGACATGACACATGATCATTTTTACAGCATGCTTGCATCAAAAATAGACCTCCAGCAGCATTGCGGCCACGGCAATCGCACCTTGATGACGGCAAAATGCTCGAGGCCCGTGTAAGATTTAGGTACACGTTACAGAACACAAGATGGCAATGTGTTTTGGGTGTTACAAGCACAGCATGCGCGTCAGTCAAAAGGCATGCTTTTGTCTAAAGTCTGGAACTTCAGGAGGAACGTTGAAGCAGCCTGTGAAATTTTCTATTTGACAGCCCAGGCACTCAGTGCTGCTTCGAAATCACTAGATTCAGAAATAGGCTGCGTATCGAGGCAATTTGAAAGGCTTAAAAATTGAATGAGTATTTTGAAGAGAGCAAGGCGGGCTAGACTGTCCTTGAGTAAAGCCGGAGGACTCGATTACCATCACTTCTCGGGCCCAATTTGCAATGGTGTAAAATTTTATCTACAATTCCACAGGCCGCGGCCACAGCTATTCTTTCGTCACAGCCAGTGGGCTTTACATTCGCCACAGAGACCACAGACGGCAGAATTAGATGAACTCGCCTATCCCTGCGAAGTGTAGGATTTGAACAATGTTATATGCACAACGGAGTGCACACCGATTGAAAAAGTTGCATAAGTATCGTAAGATTGCCAGTGTCAGTGGTTAGTCCATGTCACTGGGGAAAGGTGTGGGCAGTAAGCAACGCATCAACAAAACCAAAAGATTAACGAAACGGCACGACGTAAGTTAGTGACGACACGGTCTTTGTCTTTTTAGCGGTCCCAGTGCAACAGCTAGCCCTCTCGAGTAATCCGACAAAACGGCTGAAAAGCATGTTTAAACTACTTACCTATACAATGTCTCCAGTCGCTGGTGCATTTCGGTAAAAATCGTGGACAAAACAATGTTTCTGGCGCTATTCTGCCACTTTCCACACTTCTTTCGCACCTATTTTGCGCGAGAAAGAATCTCAACCGATCTCAAACAAACTCAACCAAAACGCCATAAATGATTTTTGGATTAGGCCATGGCTTGATTTGGCTTAGTCAGAAGACGAGAAACGGCGTTCCTATAGTGGTGGCGCGCTGTTCAACGGCGTGGCCGGCGTGGCGTTTGGTGTAAACAACGTTTTTCAGCAACAGCGATCAAGCCAAAAGAAAAAATTGGCCGCGTATCTGCGTGCTTCGCTGCAAATGTCGTCGACAGACGATCGTCTTGTGCCGGCCGTACTCCTATGTTTTGCCTTGCCTCAGACAGCGCCTACTCTACGTTGAATTGGCCGCATCTGGCTGGCATTGATAAAATAGAGGCGGCGCTGCGTGAGATATGGACGCCATCGAAAAACATGATCTTGTGCTGAACCAAGGGCCACTGCCGGCGGCTGGAGTTTATTGTCGGCAAAGCGCTTTTTCGTGCAGTTCAACAGCTTCGCATTTTCAGCACAGCCTAAAAGACACTAGGGTCTTTAGAATTACGTATCTGTGTATTTTCTAATAAAAGAACATACGACCTGATACCTACATATTAATGTTGTGCCTCAGGTATGCCTAGTATTTGCTTTTTGATCAAATATGTTCACCAAGTATGAACAAAAACACCAGTTCAAGATGGCTGGGCGTTCAGAAATTAGTTAAACTTTCGCCCAGTAGCTGAATCAGGGTCACGGACAGACAAACAGACGGACAGCCAGACCGAAATTTTTGCGTTTAAGTATCCCAAGAAAGACTATCGTCTTTAAAAAAGGAAGAATCGTTTTCAGTTCAAAAAGATACACTCAATATTATTTAATTGTGGGGCCTCAACTATGTCGTTAGTTCTTTAGACTCCCGAATAATTTTTTGTACATATAACAAGGCACTGCGTTCAGGCACGGAGTCTGGGTTGAGATGTCTAATAGCATGACCGAAAAAACTTTATAAATATCCTTTGAAAATCCATCAGTGGATATCGATCGTACATTCGTCAAAGCTCCAGAAACGGATGTCCACAATGGGATACCTAGCGTACGTCTGTCAGCCATCGCATCCTGGCACTGGATCTTAGGCGTTTCCGCGGATCTTCGGCGGATATCCGCGGTTGCATGGGATCAGTCAGGTGCGCGTGGCGGTCTACGTTAGATAAAGCTGTTCACTCCCTTCACTTTTAACAGTGAATCTTTTGTTAGCCAGGCTTTGATGTTGGGGGGCTGGCGTAGATCAGAAAACGCGTAGGTGCCACTACTCACGACTCTCACCAGTCACCACTAGCCCACTGCTACTCCTGCCACTCCTCCCACTTCCTTCACTCACTTCATTCAACCCCCTCCAATCCGCTTTATTCAAGCTCACTTCCTTCAATTCCCACTTCATTCAACTGGCGAAGCGAAGGCATCTTTTAGATGTGAAGCATCTTATGGCGAAGCTTAATCCGGTGGTGGTGGTGTGCCGCGTGCCCACCCTTACTGCGCATGCGCAAACCCTCTAAAAAAATAAAAATAGAAAACCTCCTCTCCCTTTCTCTCTCTTCTAGGCATCCCTCTCCGCAGCAACCACACCCTCACTGCGCATGCGCCTCCCCCTCCTCTCTCCCCTCTTACACTCCCCCTCTCTCCTCTAGGCGTCCCTGCCCGCGGCGTCTACACTCCCACTGCGCATGCGCGTCCCCCCTCTCTCTCCTCTCGTACGCTCCCCCTCTCTCCTCTACGCATCCCTGCCCACGGCGTTCACACTCCCACTGCGCATGCGTGTCACCCCTTCTCTCTCCTCTCCTACGCTCCCCCCTCTCTCGCCTCGCGACGCCAACGCAGGCAGCGTCTGCTAGCGAGTTTCTTGGTTGAAAAAACCGACTGCTCGCGCTGCACAACCGTTCACTGGCCACCCCGTATATATAGCAATGGATCTTGACCTCCAAGGTGGTGCCGGTGGGAAATTTCTCCTGTGCGTTGTTGAACAATGAAAATTCGCAGCGTGCGCGTTAACTAAAAAGCGGAGTGCGGGTCTCTGTGTCGAGTCGGAGTCTTCTGTCTCTCATTGCCCATTAGCAGCGATTGGCATGTTCCAGTAGAAAACACTGCTCCATCACTGCCTGCTTTGCGCCGCCCCAGTTTTCTCTCCTGCGCAACGCTGCGATGAGCGCCAGCGTCAACGCCGCCGCCAGTGTAAGCGTTAGCGCCCGCTGCTTCACATCTACATATGGTTCCCTTTAGCGGGAGATGGTTTAATTTTTTTGTAAGTCAACAGCTTTGCTGTTTCATCAGTGTCCGCTACGCGCAGCTGGTTGAATTTCATTGCGATAGCAATTATATGGACACTCTCGGCTGATTTTCCGTCGCCGTCATGCCCGGGCTATGTATGTGTATTTATATATATAACAAAGGCATAAGGAAAAAAAATCTGCACAAAAAATTCCAAGGCACCTGGTCGGGGATTCGAACCAGCGACCCCCTCGCTCCGTAGCCTGCTGCGCTAGCCAACGCAGCCACGCGCCATGCTCGTGCCGGCGACATAACGGCGAGCTAATAATATGTACCATTTGCCGCTCGCGGTAAGAAGATATCGGAACAGCTTTAGCGTGTTTTCTATCACGAAACGCTTTCACAGTTTCTTTCAAATTGAAAGCTGCCCAGAGAGGCGCACGAAAAAGTGGCCCCCTTCTGTACCACGCAAGATGTACAAGGGAAAAAAAAGAACACCGGGCGTCAGACAACACCGCGTGGCAAAGACACAGAGGTGTCATTCCACGTGGCGCAGTTTAAAAGAAAAAGAAATGTCAAACAGCGTCGAAGAGTCTAACAGTACCATATAATCAATTATTGGTCAATCCCTCTGAGTCGGTATGAGCCATGTCAGAGGCAATAACAACAACAGCGCCGGCTTCTGCATTGTGGACACTCGCAGCGCGTTGCTCAAATACAAACACGTAACAACTATGACAGTTGTTAGTTCACCCTTGTGCTGTGTATACCTATGCATCCTTTTCGAGAGTCCTTCTTTCTGCTGCGGCGGTGCGCTGCAAGTATCGAGCTGCTTGTCGTACTTCGTGTGACATTCTAATTTCTTGCTATCGCATTCATTGCTTCGCCCTAGTGGCGAAACTGTGACTTTTTTCTTTTGTCCGTCTTTGCTCGTCCTGTATTTTTAACATGAACACCTACCAATTATGTCTATGTTTTTGATTGTCTATACCTCTCTATATATTTATTGATTTACCCAAGTTGGTATGAAAAGAAAGACGTGTAAAAATGCAGCGATATATATTACTTATTTATTTTATTTATCGATGCACAGTGTACTAGGTTGAATTCGGGCACTCTGCAGCTCCAAAACACACACAACGGACGGAACGCCAATGACGATGACGAGTGCTGAGCTTGCAACAAGGTTTACTGGAAGAATTGTACTTATATTTGTGCTGTCCGACACAGACGTCATCCACTACACATGTATGGATACATCTCTTTATGAATAAGTTGTTGGGATGGCATGCTTACACAACCCCACATGGAAAGTGAGTTCTGCTTCTATGATTTCTCGGCTGATTAGCTTTTTCCTCTTTTTAATAACGGATGTGTTGTTTAGGTCGGGTGAGCCATCCTGAGAGGTTATACAGTGGCTAGCCAGGAATCCTTCAAAATCCTTTCCGTCACGCACATTTCTTACATTGTTCGCACTCTCCCTTAGTCTATCGTTGACGCATCTAATATGTTCTGGGACACTGCTTAATTCTGACAGTGTGCCAGAATTATGTACCAACAAGCCCAACTAGCCGCTTTAACTAGGTGCAAGATTCCAAGAATATGCTACCCAGCGAGTGGGGTCGTTGCCATTTAAGGCTGGAGGGCGCGACAGCGTTCAGGAGAAGAAAAATACGATGTTCCCCCCTATGAGCTGTTCTCGATGTGTCCATCCAGAGGAGATTTCCACAGTGCACTTCGCCAGAGCGCATTCTTTTTTTCGAAAAAACGGTTAGCCGTGTATTCACCTTGCTCTTAGCCACATCCACGCACCGAACCCCCCAGCACAATACCAGCGTAAGAATAAAGTGGACGAAATGTACAGAAACGGGAACTTGTCAAGTCTGAACTTGCATATAAATTTGTCCCAGATGTTTTAGGATGATGCAGGGAATGCGTACCGACATTCACAGGGGCGTTAGACGGGCGGTCACATTTAACCCAAAATCGATGGCGCAGGCGATCAGAGTTCATGCACGGCCTCGGAGATGTGCGCCCGAAGCGGACCTCTGGGGGCGGCGTTGAAGAGCATTCCATCCCTTTCACGTGTGCCGAGAGCTGTGAAAGCTTCGTCACGTCAAGGTGACGCTACAAAACAAGAACCGAAAACAGGGTGCGCGCTGTTCGCCGGGCTGCTGCCAATCAGCAGCGGCTGAAATGGACGGTCCATTACATGAGCTCCCCCCGGCGAAGTGATGTATTGGATGTCCATACTCGCCATTCGGGTTAAAAGCAAAATACAAACGGCGGCGTGCCGAAATTATGCTGCTGCGGCGGCGGCGATGGTGGCGCACAGGTCTAGTTGCAAGTCTCAGCCTGTCTCGTTGTTTTATTCTCGCTGTGTCATGTTTCCCACTGATTTGTTTGACTGTGTACCAACTAGCCCAGTCCAACGCCTTGGTATCTTTCTTCATCGGTATGATGTCGACGACCGCCACAATGGATAATTTTCACGTTCTCTAAGCCGTTTTTCTGCTGTAAAAACCGTTAGGTGGAAGCTGGTGTAGCGCTGAAGCGAAAACATGGGTATAAGGGGTGTCTGACGGCACTCGTTTCCCTCCAACAGCAGTCTTTGGGGAGGTGGCTTCGTGCTGTTCGGCGCCACAACTCGTCCCCTGGCAAAAACACCCATGTGTGTACTTTCACTGCGGTGAGGTAGTCTATGACGTCAGTCTAGACGTTGCACGAAGCAGCTGCTGGTTCTAGTTTGTTTCGGCACACCGCTTTGCGATTACTTATTTTCACGAACAATTACCAAAGCGAATTTCGTCACCGCTGCAGTTACATGACATTCAATACCTTTCTAAAATGCCACCGTTTAAATATGGTAAAAAAAGAGAAAAAGGCCGGAGAGAGAAGAGAGAAAACAAAATGAGACAGAGGCAGGGAGATCAATCAGAGTTCTATTATGCGGTTTGCTACTATACACTAAGGGAAAGGGGAAAGGAAAGCGGAAAGGAAGCCAGACGTTGTTCCATATTGATACGTGTGGAAAGCCTCCGCATAGATGAAAGAAGCAGGGCGAAAGGTTGCCTGTGCTACTAAAAAAAATAGTCCCGCAGAAAAAATATTTTACGCAGCTCAACAATGTACTTCACGGCGTAAATTAGTCCTTTTAACTCGTTTCAGCCGCGTAGGCTTTTGTGATGTCTGCTGTGAATTGTCTTGTTCCACATTATTACGTCTCTGCTGCAGCAATGAATTGAGGGAAGAGGATTCTAAGAACCATACGATATTAAGTGCCATCATCGAACACGTTTTCACTACAAATAATTTTAATCGAATCGGTGTTGCAAGCTATGTTCCAGAGGGGGGACTTGTCAGTAATATTAATGAGAATATAATCATTCAGAAGCTTCACCGAGCTTGCGGCATCGCTTTCCGTATCTAAACGAGCTCACAGACATATTAATCCATGTGACGTAATACCTTGGGCACATATACATATTTTTGCTAATGTCGCACTCCAAGATAACTTAGACCACTAAGTGCCAAAACAGGCAACCTTAAGCTAGGCCGTGTATTGCCTTGTAGACATTTTGGATCAATGTCCACATGCGACTGCTCACGTCAACGGAAAGCTTCAGGGGTGCCCTTATACGGTACTGCTGCTTGAGCAACAGTTGCGGTAGTAATTTATATGGACAGTAACGGCGTGTTTTCGCGGCCGCTGTCATTTTACTGAGATAGCAATGATATGGACCCTCTCAGCAGATTTCCGCCGCAGCCGTCGCCGTCATGTCCCGGATTTGAAAACGTATGTAATATATAAAAAAGGCACAAAGAAAACTAATCGGAACAAAAAATTCCGAAGCACCCGGCCGGGGATTCGAACCAGCGACCCCTTGCTCCGCCACGCGGTGCGTTGAACCACTCAACCTTGCGCCATGTATGCGCCAGCGTTATAACGGCAAGCTATTTGTACACGCCATTTACCGCTAGCGGTACGTAGATCTCGGAGGAGCTTGAGCATGTTTTCCATCACGCAACGCTCCTACATTTTTTTTTAATTTGAAAACATCCCTTGGGACGCGCACGAAACGCGTGACCGCTTTCTGTACCCACTCGTGATGTCGAATGAAAAAACTAGCAGTTGTTCCGTGTGTGAATACAACCGATGAGCGAAGCTCCTAAATGGGACGCACGCGGCGTTCGGTACGCGCAGCGTTTCATTGTTCAGGCACGTCCAGGCAACGGACCAACCACTGTGCGGACGACAGGGTGAAGCGATGGTTTCGCGCGTTCGCCGGTTTTAGAGAGGTCAGAGTCGAAGAGAAAGAGGGAGAGGGAGACTAATCTGCCTCCGCTTCGCATGCGTTCGCATTCTCGCGCTTTGTGCATCGTGCAGACGCCATCTGCGTTCCAGCGCTCATAAAGCTCATTTATCCTCCCTCGTGATGGGGGAGACATACAGCTGGCACCGTGCCAGAGAGCTTCAACGGAGACGGTAGGGTGCCGGCCTATACCTCGCGACAACTTTCTGTGGCAGCACGGCCAAAGCTACGAAGCCGAATCACGCACTTTTTCACTGCGCGTCTGCATGTAGTCCGCGAACGCTAACTTTTATATACTACGTAGCATAAAAGGAAACATAAAAACAAAAGATGTAGTTATCAGGCTCAAGATCATTCGCATTGTTGTCAAAGAAAGCTTATTCTGTACGGGAGTTTCGTTTTTTTGCTGTTTCTAGTTTTCTGGTTTTCTGGGTGTCATTTCACCTTTTTTCCTGCCCCAGTAAACAACGATGGCGTCGTTCGGTTGCAGCAAGTTCACATCGTGGGTTGTGAGCGAGGATGAGTGCGTGTTCGCTGGTGATCTGTGTTCATCGAGCAGAAGGAATGGAAGACAGCTGTGCTTCGGCAAATATTTTGTTCCCCGCATATGCTCTCACGGAGAAAGAAGTTGTGTGCGAGTGATACCGTCAGCGCAAGTGGGTCTCTCATCGCGATAGCCACCTTGAAAGTGACGCCGTCGACCTGTTCGTCTTCAGAAAGACCAGCTGCTTGAAGGCAAAATTGCGATAGGAAACTACGTAAAAACAATGACCCTTTTCATAAATTGCGTTCCGTACGTGGTCGGTATTTCGGTTGCCTGATATTGCTGATACAATAACGCGAAAGATCGCGTACACTGTACCAGTCGACGTCTACTGCGGGAGTGGCCCCTGGCGCTTTGCGATGACAGCGATTTTGGGAGCATAAAATCACCAGTGAAAAGCTTCGCCTGGGCAACAGGCGCGTTCATGTCTATTAGGCGGCTAACTGCCGAAACAGCGTTCTTGACCGAGTAAGGAGTGCGTTTCTCCCGCTTGGATTTACCACGGCCGTGGATTTACGAACGTGAGACGCCCGCCTGTGACCAGTCGTGGCCAAGATATCTGCGACCCATCGATGACTTCGCGTCCACAAACAAATTAACGTGAGCGTCTCCAGAAAGTTGTTGCGTCTCCAAAATAAGGAAAACGACGATACCGACCCAGTATTCACCGAAATTTAGGACATGGTTTCTTGTGATTGCGTTGAGTTGGGCTAACCTTCAGAGCGTATACTGCAACACAGGCTGAGGAGGTCGCCATTGCCCTTGTGGCCTCTGACAGTAAATCCAGATGCACATTACGGATTCACGCCGCGCGTGTCGAAATTACTTAGCTGGATACATCTCACCCTTAGCTGACTCTATACTGCGTAACTGCATAAGGGACACAGATCCTCATCCGAAATGCCTTATATGCACACCGGGCCATCAGGGATTACGGGGAAATGAAGCTGCAGATGCGGCTGCCCGAGCGCTCATTCCCGGGTTACCTCCGTCAATTCCGATGGATACGGACGAGGAGGGTTGCCCTCTCCTCCGGTATAAGTGAATTCTAGATTATTATAAAGAACGTCATCGCCGCTACCCTCCCCCGCACGGGGGTTAAAGAAAGCAGACGAGCGCATTCTGTTGCGACTCCAAATACCATGCTGTGTCCAGCAATGCTAAAACATTTCGACCCTACGGTCACAGGACAGTGCCAGCACTGTGGGGAGGTCGCGGACATCTACCACATGGTGTAGGCCTGTCAAAGTAACGCAGCCCTTAATTTTCACCCATACACTACGCGAGAGGACTGGGAGGCGGCCCTGCTCAGTTGCTCAGACCTTCAGGCCCAGTGGGCCTTGGTACAGAGAGCCAGGGCGGCGGCTTCAACCAATGGGGTCCCGGAATAGACTCCACCTACACGCTAAACTTTTTTACACCCTTAAGGGTGTAAACTGGCTTGTCGCCAGAGGGACACCCTAAGGGGTGTTTTGGCCTACACCCTTCTGACAGGGTGTTATCTCAACACCCTAGAAGAAGGGTGTCCAGCAAAATAAAATTAGGGTGTTAGGGTGTTCGTGCATTTTAGCACCCTTCTTCGTGGGTGTTGGAAGGGTGTGCACACTCTGCTATATCGACACTCAAAGAGCCTCGAATGGGCACGCACAAGACATGAGATTAGGTACTGCAAAGGGTAATAACAGAAAAAAGGCACTCCGTTTCGTCCGCTTCACAAAGAAGGCTTTTAGAAACGTCAATGCATTTCCAGTAAGCTTGCTTATATTTATATATAGAAATTCAGACTGCCTTTTCATATCATACAATTAAATATAAATATTTGGAGTCTGACATATTGTAAGCATCTCATGTATATCCACTCGAGGCTCTGTGAGTCGAGACAGAAGAGGGTTATTCGTCTGTATGCATATGCGTGTGTGTGTGTACACACACACACACACAATGTTCAATTGAACACATGATACTCATAGCAGTGTGCGCGCCTCACGCAGGATGCAAACAATACAAGTTTCGGCAACTTGATTTGCAGTTAAACCTGGCATGGCGAAACCATGCGAGTTCAGCTTTATCTAGCTCATTTCAAACATTCTGCTTATACATAAATAACAGTGCTGCTCTCATACACATCGTTTTCACTTTTAGAGAAAGCTGTTCTTCACACCTTCTGTAATTAAATATCTATTTCCATATCTATTTCCATAGGATAAATGCGAAGAACATGTAAACAACACAGTTTTTTTCATAACTGAAAACAAACATACATTTATTATGAAATTTTACACGTTCTCTACCATGTAAATGAAATCGCAATAGCACAATGCATGTTGGCTTGCCAATACGAATTAGAAGGTTAAACTGGCACACTGTATAAAATAACAAAAGAATACATGGCGCGGTTAATACTAGAACAAAGATGATTCACATTGTAGTCCCAAGGCGGTGGTAAGCTAAGAACAGGAGGCTTTGACAACAATGTTGAGAAACTTAATGAAAACAGACCTCGGCGTTGTCTTCCCGAGGTCCAGAAAAAAATCGCTCAAGCACTACAGGCGTGTTGAAAGCTTTGCGGTCTCACTGCGGAATAAACTGCCAGTATGCACACATTATCTCTGCAAGTCCATCCTCTGCAGTCATAACCTTGAAGCATTTCGAATGATCGACCATAAGCCACAAGAAATCTGAATCCTTCGGGACATCCCACTGAACGCCACACATGGTGTTGCTGGTATGTCATCCTGTATCGAAAAAGTGAGAACAATATTTTGTGCATAAGAATTTGCTATGCGGCTTTGCTCAAATCTTGTACAGTGCAAAAAGTTGCTCTCGTGAACATGACAAGACACAACTTGTCTTAAACATAGCAGATACGCTAATTAGCCACAGAGTTCTGAGGGAGTAAAAGGTCAATTCTAATGTGGGCACCATAACCCTCTTTTAAGTGGGAGATTGAAACTATATAGTGTATCCCACAAAATCAGGGGAGCAGCGTCTAGAGTTCTCTAGCAGTCACATTGCCAAGTAACGAAATGTTAAATACTGCAAGTATGTTCTGCATTTTCCTGAGTGCTAAAGGAGTCGTGTCATTGAATGTGGCTAATCGCCACTTTTCAGACTACGCGCTCATTTTTATGTATCCATTCCTCTCCATTGTCTTTACCTCGTTAAGAGGCTTGAAAATGCGTGAGAGGTTATTGAAAACAATTGCTATAAATATAATTACTTTTTTATTCTGCATCAACTCACATAAATGAACGGTGTGACACAAAGAATAGAGCATGCTGGCGCTTCATCACAAAGAAATGAACGGCAGGAGGAAG
>JALIZH010028280.1:0-31129 GCA_030522465.1 Rhipicephalus appendiculatus | reverse complement strand
GGGACGCGGGAACCGTTCAGTAGAGTAGAGCATTCCCAGAGTAGAGAAAGGGGGTGAGCGTAGGAGAGAGGGGGAGAGGACGCGCATGCGCTGTGGGGTTGTCGGACGCGGGTGCCGTTCCGTAGAGTAGAGGATTCCTAGAGTAGAGAAAGGGGGTGAGCGTAGGAGAGGATAGAGAGAGGGGGAGGGGACGCGCATGCGCTGTGGTGGTGTGGGACGCGGGAAGGAGGGACGGACTTTCGCGTGGTTTGACTCCCTGAAGCGATTCTACGATTCCGCCACACGATATTACATGCGCTAAAGAGACTCCTCCCAACACATGGAATTTTTATAGCATTTTTTTACAAAGAAGTTATCAAGCACTCGCGTGATTCCGTGGTAGCACACCTGCTTGTCCTGCTGAATGCCTGATTTTTATTCTCACGCGGACTGAAGATTTTTATTATTTCTTTTTTTGCATCCTACCCGAATTTTCGCTGACGGACAACGACGCCACCGCCGACACCGGAATTTCAGTGATATGAGCCCTTTAACGTGATAGCGTTAAAAAGGTACTTCTCCGAAGGCCCAGGTGTCATCACACCTGCGCGAAATGTTCGCCACGAACCCTTCTACAATTCTTGAAGGCAACATCGCTGAGCGACCGCTTGTGAAACCCTGCACTGTGTGTGTCGTGTGCAATGTGCATCTACTTCTCTCTTTCTCTCTCTCTTTCCCTTTTACTCCCTTATTCCCCTCTCCCCACGTTTAGGGTAGCAAACTGGACGCAGTCTAGTTAACCTCTCTACCTTTCCTATATTCATTCTCTCTCTCTCTCTCTATCTCGGATGTCGGTCTCTTTCAGTTCCTTATCTAGCGCGTCACGACAAAATGCGTAGGAAGGTGTACCCTGACAAGCCTGGTAGCTTATTCTTGGATATGTGTGGCAACGGGGTTCTTGGAAATGTGCTGCTAGAGCATTGCAGCAATGTACCCTTTTGTGGCCTGCTTTGGTACGTCACAAATAAGTTCTCCGAGAGTACAATAGACAAAGGTTTCCGGTTTCACTATAAACATTTCAGCTTGCATCCTTTATAAGAAGCTAAAGTACATGAGTGCCAGTCCGGCAGATTTACAAGCACCAAGAAACGTCACGGAATAGGTACGTACATTTTTGCGGTCCCATAATTTATTTTAGTTGTTCTACGCTCATACTGCTGAGGCTCAATAGAGCTCAGCTACGTGACCACCCTTGAAGCAGGCTGTTTGTTCTGAGTGGAAAATTATCAAAACAAAACGCACTTCTTTAAGGTAACACTCGCACACCTGTAGCAACACCTCCACGTTAGTTTTACATGTACAAGGTAGCCATTTCCTCAATTTGACGTGGCAATGGCTGCTAATGCATACATAAACATTGAGATACGTAGGTGCAGTTGAAACTCCATTTGAAGAAGTTCTGACCGCGCTCGAATTACTTCGTTAAATTGGGAGGTTCCTAATGTTGGAAAACGGATTTATCGGCCCTAAGGAATGTAATACAATTACAACGGAGCGGCAGCCACAAGGTACAATGGCATTGTAGTTGCCGCGAATACAGCGAGGGTGGCCCCGACACGGAGTCTTGTATGTCCGGGTGATGCAGACGACGTAGACAGCCACGCCAAGCTATGATATACTGCCTACATATGACGACAAGGAGAGCGATGGCGGTGATCGCACAAACAGGCCCGGCAAGCACGACAGTTGCCAAGAGCTCACTTATGAGCTGTAACAGATTGAATCGAAAGCGCCCATTTAAAACAGCCCATTTTCCAATGCCTTCGAGCTGTTTACCACTACCCTCAACATGATCCAGGATGAAAAATAGCATCTGATGACTGGAAGCTTTTTAAATGCGAATGCATTTCTTAGTCGGGCTATGTCAGGCATCCGTTGTCCGGCGTTGTCCGCGGAGGAGGAGGAGGATAGGTTGAGGAGGTGTCCGCGCGCCGGCAGGTTTTATCTCTCCGCTCTCACTCCCTGTCCCATAGCAACAGCTGCGGACGCGCGCGCTTATCCTCGCCCCTAGCAACCGGAGCAGGTGGTGCGGGCGGAGTAGCGGAGAGTGAGTGGAGAGGAGGAGCGCGCTCTGGTGTGTGAGGGCGCTCGCATCGCGGGAGCTCGGCGGAGCTCCCGCGTGTGTGGAGAGAGTGTAGGAGATGGTAGGTGCAGTGCTTCGCCGCTCCTTTTCTCGCCGTTCGCTCTCTCTCCTCCCTGCGCCCCACTCTCCCGTCCGCTCGCTCGCACGTATATATAAATGGAGTGAAGCGCGCGCGAAATGCATTCGCATTTCCTCACGATTCCCTTCGGTGAGGTGGGGGCATTTTTTTCAAGACTCAAATTATTGCGGAATGCTATAGACCATTTCATTGTGGCTGGCGCAGTAGCATATTGCATTGCTTTCACTAATGACGTAGCCTGAGAGATTACTCATCCGTCTGAGGGGTAGAGTGCTCCGCTACACACCTGAAGGTTAGGATTCAATCCCCGCCATGTCAGTCGCATTTCGGTGGTAGTGAAATACAAGAGGGCCATGCACTGTGTGATGCCAATGCATGTTAAAGAATCCCCAGGCGGTAGCACTTTCGCGAAGCCCTTCATTAAGGCGTGTATCATAATCATATTGTCGTTCTGGATATCATTGCATATATCATCGTTATTAAATTATTATACCGCGAACACATGGTGATTTCGGTAAATTGTACGTTTACTGGTGGAACAAGAACTATACAAGGAATACAAGAATAAGGCATATGTGAGCCTCCAAATCCTCTAAATAGAGAAAAATGTATAATAAAACATAAAATACGGCATGGAAGGCAAACAATTCGTGAAGCAAACAGGGTAGAGTGTATACGGTTCATCTGTAATAATTTCTTTATGGTAATAATGAAGGTATTTAAGCTTTTTGTGCTATCGTGGCTGCTGTTTACCTCCAATCAACGCTGAGAGATTCTGCTGTTGTCCAGGTTCTGATATAAGATAAAGAACTCTCATTTTTTTACAATTAGGCCAGCTGCACTTTTAAATGTCTTGAGAAGCAGCTATTACGGCTACTTCCTGATGCGTAGTCTAACCCTGTTTACATGCCAAAGTTGAATGTGGAAGACGATGATAGACAGGAACAAGCGCACACTACCATATAGAGTTTTTATGAGTGCGACCAATATATGCAGGGGGAGGATAGAAAGTGGAAGAAAGAAAGTAACAAACATAAAAATAATTCACAATTAAAGAAATAAAATTGCACCCATACATTTCGCAAAGAAAAGGGACTAACTAACGCGAGCAGTGAGTCAGACTAGCCAAAAGGTCTCGCTTCCTGTCTGCAAGAGCATAAGCCGGTTTTTGACGCACGAGTTTACTTCACGCACCACTTGTGTTTCTTCGATAATGTCGCAGCTGCGATCACCTGACCTCAGCATGTTTCAATGACGGAAGTACTTCGAAGCTTGTCATTGCCGTAAAACTCTCACCGTATTCATTAATTCGCCCTTGTGGCCAAAACTGTGATTTTTTTTCGTTCTAGTTGGTGAGAGTAAAAACTCTTAGGCATGACATAGCTTATTTTACGTCGAGCAATAAAAGTCATCTTCATGCATTGTTAATAACATTAAAGGACGTATTGAACTCGCGGGGCCTTTCTATGCAAGAATGTCAGGCCTCAATGGAATTTTATGAAAATTTGTGTCTGACGCGTTCATCAGGTTGCAGTTGTGGAAGCTTGTGCCAGTTTGTACGATATACTTAGAATTTGAAAGAGCGCGAAACACGCTCTAAACAAAGTACAACGACGCTACCTCAAGCCCAACAGCACGCGTCGACGCGTTAAAGACACAGAAAAAGAAAGACGCGATGTCAATGTCATCTGTAATCAAAACGCGAAGGCACAGGAAGGGTGCATTAAGGCCTCCAATATTCACGTGCACTATCTCGGAGGCTAGCCACTGATGAAAACTGATGCACCGCGCATTCCCGCGCTTGGGTTCCCGTGCCCGCGCATGATTATCGCGTCTTCCGGGACAGCGCGAGCAGCACCTGTTGGTACATGCGCGGTAGCGCACGTTCGTATCAAACGTTGCGGGGGGGGGGGGGGGGAGCGGTTCGCAAACACCGTACTCCATTACATTGCAGGCTAATGGGCCTTCGGCGGGACCACAGAAAAATTCGTATCACCCCGAAGATCCTATCAGCCGTGATCGTGTCACGGAGGTTTCACTGTATGCAGAAGCACTCACGTTTGTAATGTCGCTATAGTGCAATTTTCGAAGGTTTCTGCTGAGCTGCACGGCACAACTGGTGATGGCGGGGCGTTCCAGTCTTTTATAGTTCAAGGTACGAATGAGTTTGCATATGCGTCAATATGTAGTTGTGATACAAGGAACATGAACGCATGCCTTTTTCCTGAGAGCTCGCGTTAGATGAGGCGCTAGGTACGGAGAAATATCTATTTGACTGGTGCTTGCAAAGGAAAAATAGAATTTTATTCTTCTGACTAGGCACCGCTGTGATAAAAGTGGCTCAAGCGTTCTCCGAAATTTTGATTCTTAGATTACATTCGAACCCCCACAGAAGCTTTTAACAATCCCTACTGAATCGTGACAATGAACACTGATGTCATATTCTTTTAACCTATCACTAGTCTACCCCGTACCGAAATCAGGCAAAGACCACATGAAGCCAGCAGATGCAGTGCCCATAGCTCCATCTTCAATATTGTGCAAACTAATACGAATAATGCGATACAGAAGAAGGCAGCATTGCATTGAATAGAAACTGCTGGGACTGCTCCCTGCCTAGGCAGGTTGCCGACCGAACACAGGCAGTCAAGGCTGCTTCTCGCTACTCCGCCGAATAACAGGTCGCAAGTCTCGCAAAGAGGTGACATAGTAGACTCTATCAACATTGCTAAACAAGAGGTCATATTAGAGAAATTGGCAGCCAGCTACACTAACAAAAGGGCATATAATTGGATGCGTAGCTTCGGCCAGAGCAGACCAATTATGCTGCATGCCGGGGCACGTGGTTGGATCCCGAGAACATATTAGTTGGATAGAGGTGGTACCCCACATTCATTCTATCGACAGTTTGACTCAGACTGCTGTCTTTCGGAACTAGAAGATGTCATTGCTTTGTCCGTGTGTACTTTTGTCGTCTCCAGGGTGACATTATGCCCGGCTGACCCGGGGCAAGTAAACTTTCTTTGGGGCATTGATCTAGTCAGGGTCATCAACATAACCAAAGCTATTTTGCCACATTTAAACCAGGCTTGTCGAACACCCTGCAAGGGAGGTATAGGAAGCTTTAATTTAATGAAATATTTCTGCCATTCAATACGTCAATTCATTCCAATGAGAAGTAGGAGTGTGCGAATATTCGAGTTTCGAATTCGAATTGAATAATACTTAATCGAATAATATGATTCGACTTTCGAATACCTAGCATTCGAAGTTTCGAATAATTCGACTGGACGAATATCTGAAGCGCGACAAAAGCCAATGTTGCAACTTGGTTAGGATAGGGCGGCTAAAAATAATGCAAATGTTGATACAGAAGGTCTTTCGTTAAAGCATTCGCCAATATATTGGTTCAAAAGTGAGCGCATGTTTACTTTAAAAGAAATTTTGTCATTTCCGCACACCATGGCTCCAGCAGAAAAGGCCAGAGAACAGTCTGGGAGACTGTCGAACTGCCAGCGTCAAAAAATTACCAGCACTGAGCTCAGACATTACAGTCAAAACGTTCGCAACTAGCAGTTGTTCCGTGTACCAATACAACAGATGAGCGAAGCTCCTTAGAAATGGGACGCCAATGACTATGCGCCTGATCTCGCTGCTGGCTTTCATGAAGGCGTTAGGGTGCGGAGCGCGTGGGGAGAGCGTCCGCTGCGCTCGGTGGCGGGAACGACTGAGCGAGTGAGTGTGCGGCGTGCGCAGCGCAGGGAGAGGCAGACAGGTGGGAGAGGGGTGCGAGCGGTGATGCGGCGGGGAGCTTCTGACGGCTGCGCGTGGTGTTCGCGCGCAGCGTTTCATTGTCTTTTGGCGCCGGCGCCGGGTGGGAAGAGCATCTGCTACTACCTTCGACAAAGCACCCGTAGTGCGCAAGAATGATGGTTGTCATTTCACAATCCACGATAAAGATGGTGAATGTGAAGACGACCATTATAACCAGTTTTGTACAGAGCTTATTTCTTTTAACCTCGAATTTCTGGTCCGCTAGAAACAAACCGCTCAAAGCCTAAACATTTCCTCTTAAATAACCTGCCACTGCAACCTAAAGCGATGCTCAAGGGAAGGGAGCTTCGACGGCGATGGCGGCGTTCGGGCCAAGGATGCTTCGCTCGTAAGAATACTTGAATGAACTCCTCACCCCAAGAAAGTGTGATCCTTTGAGATTGTGGAAAGTGCACAGAGCTGCACTTGATCCAGGTATTGTCAAAATTATTTTACGATACCTTCCTATGCCTGCTACTGAGGCGCCCAGTGAGCGCACGTTTTCAACGGCACGAAACCGTAACATGACGGTGAGAAAGCTTGAAGCAAGGACATGTGGAACAGCTTGTGTTTCTGCATCGCAATTTGTAGTCTTTCGGTTGCAGTGACTCACTGCATTATGTGCTCGAGGACATGAGCAAATTGCATTGCTTTTTTTCTTTCTTTCAATTTTCAATGAAATCTTTGGCATTCGATATTCGATTCGATGTACGACAATTTCGGCCACTGTTCGGCACTATTCGATTCGAATCCGATTCGAGAAGAAATTTCACTATTCGCACACCCCTAATGAGAACATTTAGGTGTCATTTCATTTCACTACGGGTTTGAGTTCAAGTATGGTGAGCAGGAATAGCATTTCCAGAAGCAGCAAAGATCGGAGCGCTACCCTTCTGGGTCACACGTCAATGGAGCAGTAGCACGAAGGAAATTGTCGCAACAATGAGTTTGCTAAATAAAGAGAAGTTCTTTCTACCTGATCCAGCTTTTCACATGACCGCCGCGTTTGCTTTGTAGCAAGGCATTTCCCTACTGCACGGCGAATTCATCTAAATTCTGCGGAAACATGTCACCTCGTGTATATAAAGATGTGGCCATTATGGCTAAGTGCATAAAAAATATGATTTACGAACTTAAATGACCCTGGATTGCTGAATTGTATCATTTAGTCTTATTGTTGGTTTGCTGTCGCATCATTACAGCGACAAGTGTTATGAAATCACAAGGGCCGATCTTGGCGCCGTAGTTGTCCGCCGCCGCCGCCAGAGTCTGTAACCACTATTGCGCGAAATAAGAGAAACACTAACTAACAATAAAATACCAAATATAGAATGGGAATGAAACCCGGTGTCGAACCACTGAGCTACGCCGGTCCTTGAAACTCCGTTGCAAACTCACGCTGTGCAGGGGATTTATGTCGGTTAAGGAATCGTGTTAACATGTGTAATAAAGCGTTTTCGAACAGTAACGCAACAATCAGGCGTCACATAATGCGAATTGCGTAACGAGTGGGTCGTTGAATGCTCCAACCCATTACAAAAACCTCAGGCATAGTTCTTCATCGTCGTCAGCCACAGCACCAACATATTGCACATAATGCCTTACAAGTGTATAGGGGGGTACTACGCTTCTCTGAAGAATAATGGCATAGTGGACGCTTCGCTACTAAACAAAAATTATGATGATTTATGGCTTAGTGGGTACCATGCAAGTGTGCCTGTAGCAGTTGCCCCAAGAATGTCTAAAAAAGGCTCCGGAAATGCCGCTCTTCCAGCTTTCGCTGTGACTGTGCAGCGCGTTCTGCGCAGGCCTGGCGGTTTTTTGTAGATTTTCGCTTTGTATGCTACTTACGCCTCTCATGCCTGGGCCCTTACTTGGGCCGGACGAATGTCCCAGTAAAGAACCATTTACAAATTAAATTTGCAACTTTACAGTACCTCGGCCTTTATTAATTACATAACTTGAATGGGTAGTGATGAATAGCGCCTAATTACTGGTTTGTGACGGCTTAATAATAATATCTGGAGTTTTACGTCCCAAAACCACGATATCATTATGAAAGATGCCGTAGTGGAGGGCTCCGGAAATTTTGACCATCTGGTGTTCTTTAACGTGCACTGTCATCGCACAGTACACGGGCCTCTACCATTTCTCCTGCATCGAAATGCGACCGCCGCGGCCGGGATCGAACCCGCCACCTTCGGGTCAGCAGCCGAGCACCATAATCACTGCTCCACCACGGTGGACGTTTGTGACGACTTACCAACGAGCCCGACACCAACTTCTACCAATCTCATTGCTGCTTTAAGATTGCCGAAAAGCAGCGATTGGTAATTTTCGCGCAGTGATGTAATCCAACCAATTTCACCGGCGACACCGAAAGCGCCGTCCCGGAGAGTGCTACTGCGATGCTCTTCGTAGGTGTCTAAAGTGAGCGAGCCTTTTTACGCGTATATCAACTATTTTTAATAGTGGAGCTGTTCTAGCTCGGCGTAAAATATCTGTCGTGACCAAAAACTGCAATGATCATGAACTGGCACGAGCTTTCTTCGTCCTCTTCTTTCTCTTCGCACTCTTCATTCTCCTCTTCATCTTCTGCTTCGCTCCCCAGAACACGTGCGCCGTTTTGTTCAGCGTATAGCAAGGGGCGGAGGAGACGTATAGAAAGACAGAGAGTGATAAAGGAAAAGGTTGGAAGAAAGAGAAAGAGATACAATTCTGAACAAGAAAAGTTTCCTCACCAGGCGCCGGGACTCGAACCAGCGCACCCACGATCCGAAGGCGAATGTCTTAACCACTCGATGGTAAAATAAAAATGAAATGAAATCTTTTTTTTTTCTTTATTAGGTTATCCCTTCCAGAATGATGTCTCTGTAGCTTACGAACCTACTACACAGAAGGAGCAGGTATAAACGTCTATTGCTCCAAAGGTATCGCGGTGCTAGTCCCGCTTCTATCTTAGGTGGGGAGGTTTCCTCCTTCCAGGAACCCCCCTGCCCTTCGTTGCCTCCTTCTCGGCCCTCGAGACGAAACGTCGTTACTGGTCCAGGTCCTCCGAGATGAACCTGAGCGCCCACATTTCAGGAATGTCCTCGCTTTGCACTTCTTTTGTCTGGGCAAGCTGGTGCGACATTTGGGAAATAAATCAGCACGAAAGATGAGGAGAAATACACAGTACAACAAAACCAGTGCTGAACTAACAACTGAGCTTTATTTGATAAAAGTGCCTTTTTAGGGGCGAAGCTCCTCTTAGTCTAACCTTGTCCTGCGTCCGGCGTAGCCGGCAGTATCTCGTGATAATGATGACGATGACGCTGATGACCATGAAGAATAAGCGCGTTCCAGACCACCTCTAGTTCCCATCGTGTGCACCGAGGAAGCAGAGCGTCCCGCAGGCGGTGTGGCCATCTATGTCAAGCAGAACACTGTAGTACAATAAGGCCGTCCACCACCACTACAGTCACTAGAGTCATGGCCGAGAGCATAGAGGGGCAGCTTAGCAATGGCTAGGCAGGTGGTGTCTGTCGCCCAGGTTGGCTCCAGGAGGAGGTGGAGGAGGAGAGAGTGGGAAAGGAAGATACGCAATTTCTGCAGCCCTAGTTGGGAGCACGGCTCAGCGCCTGTAGGGAAATGGGGAGAGGACATTAAAGATGTGGGAAAGAGAGGAGAAGAAGAGAGAAAGAAATAATTAGCTTGAGCGGGAGGAACGTCGCCGCTCTCATTTCACGGTCCGAGCGCTCATCGCGGCGCTGCACAGTAGAGGAGGACGCGGGAGGGACCGACAGAGCCCCGAGCATAAGATGCCTCGCATCTAAAAAAGAGAGTAATGACGTTCATGATCGAGGACGTGGCCGGCGGCTATTATAGCCGGTTGTCCAGTCCAGTGTCTTCAAGGAAGCGAAGACCTGGGTGTGGTGCCGTCCAGGGAAGAGGAGGTCCGGGCCGCAGGCCAGGAGCAGCCGATGCGTAGACGCAGAAGCAGGGACCTCTCCCTCCTGGTGAGACCCCGGTCAGGCAGCCGGGTCGGTGGTTCCATCCTGGCCACACGGTCGTCGGGGTTGTAGCGTAGTAGTAGCCGTCTCAATGTGAGCCTCGAAAAGTCGGAGGCGACCACGGCATGGCACACAGAGACGGTGGAGTGATGCGCTTCTTTCGCCAGTGCGTCTGCCTGCTCATTGCCCTGAATTGCCACATGAGATGGGACCCAGTGCAGAGAAACATCGACGCCACTGGCAAGGAGGGCATGCAGCTTGGTGACGAGCAGTTGCGTCCCGAAGCCTGCCCGTTCTTGTTTCGCCATGGCCAGCAACGCCAGGGGGTCTGCCGCCAGGTGGAGACCGGCCGTCTCAGCGGCGGTAGAGCAGGCAGCAACGACAGGAGGCCATCCTACCAAGTGCTGGCATTACGCAGGAAGCTGTGGCTGAGCCTGTGTCTGGGAGCCCCTCTCTCTCCTCTCCAAGGCTCACCCCCCTTTCTCTCCTCTAGGAATCCTCTACTGTACGGAGCGGCCCGTGCGTCCCCTCTCTCTCCTCTCTTACGCTCACCCCCTTTCTCTCCTCTAGGAATCCTCTACTCTACTGAGCGGCGTCCGCGTTCCACATCCCCACAGCGGATGTGCGTCCTCTCCTCCTCTCTCTCCTCTACGCTCACCCCTCTCTCCCCCTCTAGGAATCCTCTACGGAGCCATATAAGAACCCCTATCCCTCCACTTCACCGACCATAAAGCCGTTATTCGCCTCGAGATCTTGGAGTGGCGCCCTCTCGCGTGTGACGTCAGGGAGAGGACTCGGATGCAGCTCTTCGCGCGCGCGTTCGCTACGTGAAGGCTGCTCGACGCTGCCAGCCTGTCTATCGCGCTCGAGTTATTGAAACATTGGTGGGCGAGTTGATAAAGCAATTTGTACTGAATGTTCAAGCAAAATGCCCATCGAAATCGAGCGGAGTTGCCGTCACGGGCACGTTCTGTGTCGATTGCTCCTGTTGTCGACTGCTAGCCATCCATGTGTACATCTGCTTCTATGGTGAATTTTTCTTTTCGAGACGGTTCTATGGCCGTGGCGCACTCAAAATGACTTTCCTGCCCGTTTTCGATAACTGACTTCAGCTTTCGGGCTTCAGCTTCCATGTCTGCGTTAAAGCGCAATAAATGTATACCGCATGCTGCGTGTGTTCGGTTGCCAAGCCTGCTTCTTCGATTCAATTCATATGTTCGGAGCATGACAAACGACGTGTGATGTCATTCAAATAAATTAAGTGGCGTTACCGGCAACAACGTTTGATTAAATACACATTTTTAGCAGCTGCTGTGTATGTGCGTCGTAAGTACTTTAAATTGAAACACGAAAGAAACAGGGTGAGTCTAAAGGGGATGCACGACGGGGATATGAAATATCGGTAGGTTGTCCGGAGTGATTTTCTTTTGTTTTTGTTCTATTTTTTTTGCAACATATTTTAATCCTTACGTTAATAAATCGACGTTTTGTTCACTCGATCACGGTGGTCTGAAAATATGCTCAACAGAATTAGCGTAATCATACTAACGTTGATAAATATAAAGCTTTCGCATCGAAAGATGTATTTGCAATAAAATACTGTAAATCAGTCTCAACGGTCGACTCCAGATGTGGCTTGGTGCGATCACTGTACGAAACAGACTCGAGTTCCTTATGCATTTGCCTAAGTTGATTCGAAGGCGAAAGCCATCTTTTTTCTTGAGTCGATGTATTGTTCCTTCGCCGCCCCCCCTCCGAATGCTTTCTGGACGTAACGTGGTTTTGCATTGAAGCTTTCTACGCATCACCTGGTTTGCATCGCCTCCGAGATCGGCCCACCAATCACGGAGGCAGTGCAAAGCGACGATGTCATGTGATGACGTAATCATGTGACATGACGTTATGACGTCACAAATTTTGTCGGTCTGGGATGTCATTATGACGTGATCATGTGATGAATTTTCGCACCACTCGTGTCGACGCTGGCGACGCGGGACGCCGACGGTCAATTTTCGCAATTTATGTGGAATCTAAGGCTCCCACCTTGTAATATTCAATCTTGTTATAGCACGGTAAAGAATCACAATAATCAGCCACAGGGGCCAAAAGAATGGTGGGAAAGAGCTCTCTTTCTCCTCTTCCTGGACACATTCGCCGATTTTTCCTAATATTTACGAAGCTGTATTATCGGTGTCAAGTGAAACGCGAACATTGCAGCGGATCGCTTTGCCCAAGCATTAGATATAATGCGCGCCATCCTGTCATTACCATTGGCAGGCTCGCACAGTCGAGTAGGCAGCACTGCGCGATCGAAAACATGAATGCGGCTCATGAACGTATCTATCTCTAATCATAAGAGTCGAACTGTACCACGCGCACTACTGCTGGCGTTTCATTCCGAGCGATCTTATTTGCATCCAGCTCGCCCAATCTAGGCTAGTGGTCCACAATAACCCGCTGGCCGATGAACTTATCGATTTCATTTTGTCAGCTGTCGTGTCTGCAGAAGTCCACATGACTACAATTGGGAGTGGAGCGTGAATTTTCGTTCATCTCAAGTGTGTTTACACAACGCTGATTTTTGCGAATAAGCCGCAATATTGATCGCGCTGCGATTTCAAAGCAGCGGAGACTCTCTTTAACTCACTTGGCGGGGGCGTTCGCGCTTTCACGTAAGCTATTTCAACGCCATCCAGCCCAGTGAGCGACGCTACGAACTCGGGGGCATGAACCTGACCGCGATGGCTGTCGGTATACAGAAGATATGTTAAATGTTAACGTTTCTTAAACTCATGTAATGCTAGCAGTCATCTCAAGAAATATCATAAGAAGAAAATGCAGCTAGTAGTGGAGGAACGCCGTGCGACGCAGGCGAACTCATGACCAGGATTTGGGGACATTTGCACGTAGCGCCCTCTCTTGTCGGTGACAGCGGCGGCCTGCCGTAACTGAATGGGAGAGTAAGCGAAAAAAAATCATATCTCATGAAAAAAGCTAGTTATCAAAAACGACTCCCGGTTCTACAAAGCAGAGACTTAATTAAACATTCCGTCAAAATTACAGTGTCGCACTACAAACCGCGTGGCTTCCCAGAGTGTTTAATATTTAACAATGGGTCCCATGTATTTCCAATGGGGGGTCTTCAATTGTCTAGGGAAGCCACAGGTTTTGTTGTGCGATAATAAAATTTCGCCACAGTGTTCTAGTAGGTCTCTGCTGTATAGATCCCGGAGTCGTTTTTGATAACTAGCTTATTTCAAAAGATATGATTTTTTTCGCCTATTTCCCATTCAGTTATGGCAGGATGCGGTTGCTGCCGCCGAGAGATGGCGCCACGTATGAATGTCTCCAAATCCTGGGAATGAACGAAAATGCTGCTGTTTTAGCCAGAGCGTAGCAGACTACAAAAGCCGAATCCCCGCCCTTGCGTCACCGGAGTGCCGTTCGCAGCGCCGCCATCGGTCGCACACGAGGCGAATAATGAATGGGGACCGGAAGCCACGTCTAGCTACCATTTCCGAATAAATAAAATTTCTTGTATAGATACACACAGTGTTTGTCACGTCTTTGATGATGTACTGGACGAAAATTCACGGAAGATTCACGGTTTACCGATGAACCTCCTGAGCTTCGTCCACTCATCATCATTCACTCCGTGGATATGCTGTGATCTTTTTTCTATAGTGTCACATCTCCCCACCGCCAAGAGGCCACACGCCCAAAAACCAGTGGTAGTAACAACCATGAAGGCTATCTCTTAACAAAACCGGAGCCGACGCATAGTTGATTATACAGACACGCATGGCAATTGTAGAATCACTAAAAGACACATTATCACAGTTTAAAATGTTAGTGCACACATCCAGCTCTGTTTAAAACACGCCATTGCGCATGTTTATCCCACTCAGCACAGAAAGGAAGATATTAAGGCGAATAAAACGTAGCAGCTGGTTAGAGACGATGAACCCATGGAAGTTAGCAGCGCGAAAAACGAGACGACGCACACAGGGAGAACAGACAAGTACAAGCGCTGACTTTCAACTAACGATGACTTTCAACTAACGATGAACCCATAGCAAAATCTGAAGAACAAGGATACTACTGTGGGAACACAGTTTCGGTTTCACTAGGTTTGGTTTCGCGCCTACGTCTGGCAACCACGAGCGACCCTGGTATGCCGCCGGAGGGCGCGGCTAATAAAAATATCGCCTCGAGTTACACCCGGGGTCAGAGACAAGAGCAGACGCATCCGACGGACGAGACGCGCTCGTGGGGCCTCGTACCACTCAGTCATGTATACTGTGATGACGATGAATGGCAGTGGAGCTTGGGCCTCGTGCTCAACCAACACGAGGAAGAGAAGGACGAGGGCAGAATAGAACAGCCAGCCCAGTGATCGGGCGTTGTGTCTCTGTGTCTCCTTCTTCTACAATGGCGCAGCCGTCGAAAGGCTCTGGCGAACTGCAGCTGCTAGCTTGAGGAATGCCGCCCACGTTTCCTCGACCATGGAACCCGCCTACCTGCCACCGCACCAAGCACCGCTCGGGGACGGCGTTTATGCCTCCTCGGTGCCCCATAACCTCCTGGCGCTGCGAACGCCGTCCGGGGATGGCGTCCAGGCCTCCTCGGTGGCTCAAGGGCAGGCTTACCCCGACGCCGCCAAGACTGTGCACGGCTTACCGTTGCCCGGGAATGCCGTTCATGCTTCCCGCGGCGATAACGCCTCGTTCAGTACTCAATCGGCACCTGAGCCGCTTAAGGGTGCTGTTCAAGCTACCTCGGCCAAGGATACCGCCGCAGTGAGTACACGGATCGAGGAGTACTCCTCGGACGTCACTACTGGCTCCGCGAGCGAATCGCCCGAAAGCGCCGCCCAGCTTTCCGCCACCATCGCGCGACTCCACGTCACGATCAATGCCTTGAAGATGTCGGGATCTGTTCTGTTCCCTGCCGCCTTGCCAGCACTATGCTCGCTCAGTGCCGCGTTGACCGCAGCCGCCTCGCAAGACCACGAACAGACCTCACCAGAGAGCCGCAGAAAGCTCCGGTATACCCTCACAGAGCTTTCCCGCCAACTCGGCTGCTTGGCGTCGACATGCTCCGGAGCTTCGGCAGCCGTATCACCATCGCTGGCTGCCATCGAACTACCGCAGTTTCGCGGCTTCCAAGACGACGCCGACAATTGGGTGGCCACCGTCGACGCCCTTGGAGCTCGCAAGGCATGGACGGAACAACAGAAGTGGTGCGTAGCCATAGACCGCCTTCGAAATGCTGCCGCGGCGTGGCACAGATACGAAGGCGTGCGGCAGCAATCCTGGGCAGAGTGGAGCGCAAGGCTGATTGCTGCTTTCGGACGCAAACACCACTCTGCTACCGCCCAGTCCAACCCGAGTATTTCCGAGAATGGAGCTCTGGAGGGGCAACCTCTCGAGGCTGCAACTTTGCATTGCAGCTCACCTTCAAATGGTGTCTCAATCTGTCCTGATACGAACACACCGGTGAGACCAGGCTCACCATTTGTGCTCTCAGACTGGGGCGTCTGTAACCAACATCATACCATCCCTGATACACGTCGAGGCCATATCTCATTCGCAGTCAATGGGAAAACGATCACAAGCCTCACTATCGCATGAGCACATCAGTGCGACCTCTTTCCACCAGCAACAGTCGGAGAAGGGGACGTCACTTCACGAGCAACCGCACCGGAAGCCTGGCCTGTCCGCGAATTCCGGGAAAGATGTCCTTGTTGCGTCAAAGCATGGTTCTCCGCTTTCAACGCAGTCATTGGCCGAGTGCGGTGACGCTCACCTACTGCTCAGCGAGAAATCGCTTCAAGAGATCAAAGCGATGGACAATGCCACATTCATCGAGGGTCAGTCCGGTTCACCAAGCGGAGACCCGAGCATGACTGAGCCTACACCGCAGCCAGAAGAAAGCGATCTTCATCAGCCCTGTTCCCTGGCGAGTGAGCCCGTGTACGACGCTAACAACTTCATCTTGACCACCACTGTGATGACGGAAGGCCGCGCGGACCACAACGGAGTGGATTATCTCACGGGAATCGCCACTGATCAATCGGACATCCACAAGTTTGGAGGGAGAGGCAGCGCGATCGAGGTGCCTTCGGCCACCCGTGAAAATCTTGGCGTAGAGTGCAGGAAGGTCCGAGATCTCTCGCATCCTTCCTCCAGCCAGTATCCACCTACTCGAGACTCAAACGCGGAAGAGGACAAATTAGACCATACGTGCGACCGCAACCATCATGAGGCGCACCGCTCCTGTGGTCCATCTGTACCTGGCAGCCCCTCCAGGGACAGCTTCGGAGGTGCAGCTTTGTCCTGCACCAACCAGCCTTCTTTCAGAGATCGAGCTTCTGAGACGCAGGAAAGGAATTTTCCATGTGTGGACTGCAGCCCCTGCACAGACGGCCACGCGACAGACACAAGCCGCAAGCAGGGTTCCCCGCCAAGAATCTTGAATTCCGCGGCGCTACCAGAGGCCATGACCAGCTGTGCACCGGTGCGAGCACCTCATGTGTATGGCCCGCCTCTTGCGAAGGTTCCGGAAGAGCCGATGGTACACGTTGCTGTGCTCGCATACCAACCAGAATCGTCTCTACTACTTCAAGAGCATTCGTTGACCGAATGCGACCCCAATCACCTCACGTTCAGGGACAATGTTCACCGGAACAAGCGCAGAAAAGTTGCCCTGCCACTCATCGCAGAACCCGTTGACGTATCATCTTCTATCCCGAAGAAGCGTCAACCCTCTTCTAGCGTGCTGCGTCCGCAGCTTACTCCACGACAGAGCCGAAGCCTGCCGCCAGATGCATGTTCGGCAGCTGTCCACAAAAAGTTCCTGCTTGGCGGACACCGACCACCGCGGTGCAGCCAGTCTCGTCCTCCAGATGCACTTCTGGCAGATCCCCAAACCAAATCGCAGCGTGTCTGGGACAGACCACCGAGATGTAGTCAGTGCCGTCCGCCAGAGGCGTCATCCGAAGAGCACCAAGTCAAGCCTCAGCGATGTAGCGACCGACCACAACGACACAGCCAGCATCGACCGCCAGAGACATTGTCGACGGCTTCGCTCATCCGCAGTCATGGCCGAGTGTGATGACGATGAATGGCAGTGGAGCTTGGGCCTCGTGCTCAACCAACACGAGGAAGAGTAGGACGAGGGCAGAATAGAACAGCCAGCCCAGCGATCGGGCGTTGTGTCTCTGTGTCTCCTTCTTCTACAATACTTAGGAATAAACGGTTAATCAGTGTAATGTAGTCTGAAAAATCACCCTCTACACTTTGTCATACAGAACATGATCAACAAATGAAACTCAGCCCTGTCTAATTAAAACATAAAACTCAAAGGTTACTTATACATGGCCTACCAAGAATCTCATCTCGTTTTTGTAGCGAAATATGGAAGGTTCAATAACACAGTGATCCTCAGCTTTGTTGATAAGAAACGTGTCCATTATTTATTGCCGAATTGTTCTGCACTTTCAACCTGTGCTCTCGTGCCCTATCATTAAAACATCGACCCGTTTGGCCGATGCATTTTCGTCCGCAACTCAGCGGAATTTCATAAACGACCTGAGACCGGCACGCAGTGAACTTGTTCCTGTGTTTCTCACACAACTCGGGTGCCCTGTTTACGAGGGAACAAACTTTAGACAGCTTCTGAGGGGCAGAAAAAAAATGGACACATCTTCCCCTAAGAAAACCCTGAGTAGTATGCGAAGCAGCCATGGGCGTTTTGTAAAATTCCTGTCTATTCATCATCGTAGATGACTTTAAGCTCCGGTGAATGTTTTCGCTTGAGTATAACGGCCTTGTGGTCTGTGAAGTTTAAAGTTAAAGGATCTTGCTGCAAACGTTTTCAGTTTAAAGTTTGAGAAGGCGATGTCTATGCACGTTCCCGTGATGGTTGTACGATGTTTGTAATCGTATACGAAGTCCACCGGAGGGCGTGACGGGACACCATGTGCTGGACTAGCCAGTCGTCGTGCATGATGTCCACGTCAAAGTCCCCTGTGAGTACGAAGGGGTTGTCCTTGAAGGTGGTCTCATAATGCAGCATCGCCTTCTCGATGTACCTTTTCAAGTTTCCTCAGGTGAGGTTTGGAGCAAGGTACACTGCCATGATGATGATGTTGCTGGTTGTCGAGAATGTTACGATAGCATGTTCACCGTTCTAACCCTGACTGGTGACTGGTAGGTCGAGATCTACTGTGATTTGCGGTCGTTTGACGTAGCTCCCGACACCACCAGCAGGGCGTTCCGCTTCCTCCATGCAAACGACCACATCGTACCCGTTGATGGTGGGTCTTGCGGCATTCCACGTTTCCGCAAGGCAGAGCACGTCCACGTTTGTGAGTACGCGATCGCGCTCGATGTCCCTTGCATGAGCGTTAAGGTATCGGGTGTTCGCGAGCCCTCGCCTCCTCCGGATCGGCTTGCCGGTGCTGGCGTCTCACTTCAGCTTCTCGAGCTCTCACCTCCGGGTCGGCTTGACGACCCGGAGCTGAGAGCTGAGCTGAGCTGCCGCGCTACAGCCGCGTTGCGAGCCCGCGCCGCCACGATGCGATTATCCACCGTATCTTCGTTCATGTCGAAGTGCACTGCATGAGAGCTGCTGTAGAAAAGCGTACCCCTGCACTAGTGCGATGACGGTGGCGCATCGCTCTCCCACGGCATGTTGTCATGCATGTCACCAGTGACATTGCCCCCTCGCGCATGTAAATGAGTTACAACGCGTTGTCGGCGTTTCCGCTGTGCCTTTCGCGGGCGCGAGCACGTTCACGATCGTTTTCATCCACGGCAGAAAAATAATGTGTGGTCTGCAACGCGCTTACTCTTCATCGTCATCAGCATCGTCATCGTTATGACGTATAGTGGGTACATTCCATGTTCTCTGCCGTGATGGCAGAAAGAGAATGTGTTGTCTGGAACGCTCGTATTCTTCATCGTCATGAGCGTCATCGTCATCGGCATGGCGTATAGTGGTTACCTTGCATGTGCTGCGCCGTGATGGCAGCGTCATTGTCATCGTCATCTGGCTACGGCAGACAATGGGGGGACAGGCCTCGTCCATAAGATGCTTCGCATATAAAACAACATTGACTCCGTATCTTGACGCTACTTTGTTTATGTTGTGCGATACTTTATGTAAGTACGGAATTGCTTGTACTCTCGTTTCCTTCTTGTGGCACCTTCCCTGAGGGTGTTTTATTGTCTGCAGGAACTGCTTACACACGGGAGTCATTGTTAATGCCGTGTATCCTGTACAAAACAGGCGCGTAATTTGGGAGCAAAAACCTGATTAAACAGAATGGGAACAAGCACAGGAGTCTATCCGTAGTTGAACACCTGCTTGTCACGCAGAAGGCCTAAGTTCGATTCTCACTCGGACCCAAAAAGTTTTATTATGTATTTATTTACATCCTTCCTTGAATTTCGTTCCCGCAGAATGCCGATTTTTCGCTCACAGCCAACGACGCCGCTGCCTACATTAGGATTTCTGTGAAACGAGCCCTTCAACGCTACGACGCTCGCGTACGACGAGGCGAGTCGCCCACTGTGTGGGGGGAGGAGTAACCCTTCACATATACTTGGACATTCTTGGATGAAAATCTTTCTCTGACCTAGTATTACCACAAACAATATTTTCCCCCTTTTTGGACCTGTGCAAAGAAAGGAAGGAAGGTGTTAACTGGCTAAGTGTGAAGATGACGGACAATGCCAATAGAATTGATCTTTCTTTCTTCCTGTCTAACTACAGTTGAGGTCAAACTGCCATTATAATAACAGAAAGCTGATCTACTTGGTACATATTCATTTTAAAAGACAGCTCGTTAAAACAGGACACAAGAAAGAAATCAAGACACTACAAACGCCAGCATTTGTGGTGTGTTGACTTCTTTTCTTGTGTCTGCGTTTGCACGCCCTGTCTTTTTAACATGTAAACCGCCCTGTCTTTTTAAAATGTAAACTGCCAAGTCCACCTTCAGATAGTAAGTGACCGGGGGGGAAGGGGGTGGTTCTGACCTCGTGCTGGGGGGCGCACAATACTGCCCCGCAGGCCACTCGTTGCCGACTCTGCCTTAAAATAATTTGCGATATTAAAGTTCTATTATTAATTCTAAACCATAAGGCACGAGGACGATGAGAATTTCTTCCTTGCTGTTTGCACTTCCTGGACTCATGACATTGTCGTCCCTGAACCTATGCTTGATTTTATTTTCAAGCAGCTATATATACAATTTTTTCTGCTATATTTCATCCTTTACGCAATTCTGTCTTTTGTCATTTCATTATGTGCTTCCTTGGCCGCAGTGATATGCTGCAAATTTAGATCGGTATACGTTTTCGATGTGCCAGAATAACTAGCATGCGGACACTCTTGGTTACCAACGTGTTAATTATACGCCTGAGAACATTAAGGAACTGGATTTCGCAATCATTCTTTGATATTTGACGTTTGAGTCCACTTGAGCGCTGCACTTCATTGACTTGATAGCGCTTGTTCTATATGTGGTAAACTGTAAAATTAATTTCACTTGGGCTGTCATCAAACGCCGTGCCCTATATAATTCAAAACTGCTATTTTTTTTAAGTGTACGTTCTCAAAATGGTAGTCGAAGATAACGTTGAGGCGCCATTTCAATAACATTTGATGATTGCCAAAGAGTTATTTACTACCTGTCTTGTTTAAGTACTGTTAATTTATTTTAACAGTATTTTTTAATAAAACTCTTCGGACAGACCTTTAGGGGTTTTAGTTCAAGGCAGACATTTTTTGGGGTTCCGTCATGCTTCAGCATACATGTGTGATATCCTTGAAACTGTAACGTTACTGGGTATTACACTCCCCTTCAATCAAACTCTTGAAATTAAGGCGGAGCATTTTTGAATTCCCAGAAAAAGTCAGAAGAAAAACTACCGTTAACCGCTTTGTCTTTTTCGGTAATAAATATAAGAATACCTCTTGCACCAGCGAGCGATATTTTGATAATGTAGCACGCGCTTTCGACGTATTTTTAGGATTGTAAAAATACGTTGAATGTAAAAAAATAGAAAGCGACCATAATTCGTTTATTAGGGTCGCCTTCTAGAATTCTGTAGACATTTTGCGTTGGTTAAAAAAAAAGGATTAAGGCATATTGTTAGTTTTATTTGGTGACTTCAATGAAGCAGATAAACGTTACAAAACGTGTTTCAAGTATCCTTAAAGGAGCACTGACACAAAATTTCGAAGGCGAGATAATGAGTGAAATAGCTGTATGTGGAGACATAGACAACGCCTACGAAATATCAAGGGCAAATATAGCCTAGAACATATTTAAAATCAATTTCAAAGTGCATGCCGCACGACTGAGCGAGATGCGAGCCCCCTCGCGACGCCGACATCAACGCGGTAGCAATGTAAACAAACTACGTCACGATTTTGTGTTGGCTGGTTGTTGGTTGTGCCCTTGCGCTACCTGCGATTTCTTCCTCCGTGCCTGACGTAGGCGGCGCCCGCTCTCGCGCGCGCCGCCTACGTCACAGTTCTGCGTGGTCACGTGGCCAGCTGCGTTTATCTTGCTACCGGAACTGGGGTGCTATGCAGGATGGCCCGAGCTTCTCGGGCACACGAGTTTGCTCCGAGATCGCACTGCGGCGGTCAAGGGACAAAGACAGAGTGGAGCGCGTGATAGCAGCATTGACAAAAACGGCTACATGAACGAGCGTGGCGTCAAAAACGCACGTGGGGCATCTGCGGCGGTAATCAAAGAAACACCGCGTGCGAACACGTCAGCGCCGCCACTCAGTCCACATTTCAACAGTGCAGCGACGTCAGCGTGATTGTCGCGCTATCTTTTTGCCAACTGAGCATTGCGCCTCCCACAGGCGTGTTCGTGGGCGTTCTTCCACTTTCGGGCATGTTCTTTCGTTCCACCCGCAGCATGGAAATTTCCACTCTCGAAGGCAACAAGGGTGCACACGCTACACTCTCGTGTAGCTCGTTTCGCTTCTATCAAATATTGCGGATAAATATACGGACAGGTTGTCACCAGGGGCGCTCGCATCATTGCGGCAACGCGGCTGTGAGTGGTACGTCGTGAGCGCGGTGAAATTGAATGCGAGACATCGCAGCCACATGATGATATAACTTTTATTTCTTCGTGCGTGTGTGCACAATCTGCGCGATAAAGCTGATAGATGAATCATGCCACTCACTGGCGTTGCGGCGTGAGCACTGCTCCTTGGAAAGCGCAAATGCGGTGGGTGGACCCGATCTTCGCCGCGGGCGTCTGTCAATCAAACTGATTGACGCGTGAACTCGGGTACAAACTCGTTGATTCTGAGAAGGCCCCAGTTCAACTCGTGACTGTCTTGGTGCGGGTGTGACTGTCAAAGGTTTCATGCAATGGATGCTAAGCAGCAGCTTCTTTGCATATAAAATAATTTGTTCAGCCTTCACTACTTGTGCAAGGCTGGAGCCATACAGGAGCTTGTGATCAGTCAGTCGTCTACTCAGTCTGCTCAATATACGCTTCGAAGTAAAGAACGCATCGTCTTATTTGGATTATACTAATTATGCAGGACTTAATTACCACAATATTGAGCAGTTTTGTCTTGATTGGTAAGGTTTTAATTAAAACGACAATAATTACCTCGGGTGCAATTAGCATGATCTTGATTAGTATGCAGCTAATTAACATAAACCTAATTCGCATGATCTTGATTAGCATCATATTATTAAGGTCTAATTAGGATGACTTTACTTAGCGTGCTTATAATTAACGTCGCGTTAATTAGCCTGGTATTAGTTAGCACGGTCATAGCTTTACATGGCTTCATTAGCATGGTCTTAGTAAGGTATGGCTTCATTAGCTCGATCTTAGCACGCCTTGGCTTAATTAGCTTGTTCATAGCATCTCTTGACTTATTTAGCTAGGTGTGCCGCCCAGCCACTTAGCTAATCAGCCGGGCGCACGTCCTCGGGCAGCGAGCCCACCATGAAGGGAGGAAGAGGGCGCGCGCCAGTCGAGCAACGTGCAAGAATGTGCAGGCTGACCATGACGATTGTACGCGTGGCCTCGGGTTTAACTACGGTCGCGATATTGTAAGGTGCTCGGCCGGAACTAACCTCAGAGGCCACCGTGCTAATTATTCTAAAGGATACTTAGTACAGACATTAAAAGCGTCAAAGCGTCAATTTAAACAGCCCCTGCCTTTAAAAATTATCATCAGTAAACCTTTCTGGCACTTTTGTTGCATGGATGCACTTGTGCACTAAGTGGAACGACAAACAAATGAAAGAAGATGCCTCTGGTTTGAAAACACCGCCCAATTTTGTCGACCGTCCTTGACGTGACGCTGCGTTCCATCGTAACCAATGGAACGCAGCGCACGCTGAAGGGTGGATCTGACCTTTTCGTACTGTTGGCTCGTTCAAAAGGGGGTGCCGCCAGAGCTCGGAAAGATCCCGAGTTTCGCCAAGCTCGGGCCATCCTGCATAGCGCCCCTGCTCCTGACTAGCTCGGTGCTCTTTGAAACCGAAACAGCGACTGGGCGCTCTAAAAACGTCTGTTAATAACTAACCGTCGCGCACTCGCGCAAACGAGGTTTCCAGCCGTGATAAGTGGGTCGTAAGCTACCTATTGCAACAAAAAAAAACAAGGTGCAAAATTTTTGTGTCAGTGCTCCTTTAACCTACAGCTACGCGACACAGATCTCGAATATGTGTATTACGGGAACAGTTACAGGGAAAGTTGGCTAACATCAGCGCAGCTTGCCTAACGTCAATTGAGAGTGCAGTGCTGTCTATCCGTTATTTCAACAACATAAAATGACTCAGCAAACTAGTCTCAAGAGCTGCTCGTACACGCAGGAATACGTCAGCGAATGCTGCTTAACGTGAGCACATGAGCGCACCGTCACGTGAACTTAGTTTTGATTAAACTGACGTCGGTGCTCTATAGTACGCGTGGACGCTGCGTCAGTGCACAACGTACCGTGTAGGTGACAATGCATTCGACGCGCCTGGTAAGCCAACCATACGCCCGCAACTGCGGAATTAACGCAAAGACGTCGATCAACCTCCTGTAACGCTTAAATTAAAGACAGAGAATGCGCCATAGGCAGTTCATTGATGACTGCTTCGCATAAAGCCGATTCCCACGATGCATGTGATCTGTCGTAATTTTTAACGCGATAGCGTCAAAGAGGTCGTTTCGCAGAAATTCCGATGTTAGCGTCGGCGTAGTTTGTTGTGAGCGAAAAATCAGCGTTGTCCATGACCAAAAGTTGTGAAATATTGCCACGCGCGTTTCTAATTTTCACAGTTGCTGTATCCGGTTTTCGCCCACAAAGACTGTGAGCAACGCTCATCGCAAACCGCGCCTCTTTGTTCGAGAAGCTTCGGGATTGTTATAGATCATTTTGTTAAGATTGCGCGCGAAGCGCGAACACTCGAGCTTATTCCAGAGCTTGCGCGACAACCAGCGATAAGGCTGGAACATTCGATGCCACGCTTATAAATGCCGGCGCGCTTCACCGCTCGTCAGTTGATCGACGGCCGACGCCCTGTTCGCCACTATCAGTGCCAGCGTGTATTGCTGTAATCTGACCTTCCGTTTACCGGCCACAAGTTCGGCCAAATAAACAGTTTCATCTGGGACATACTGCCTGCTGCCTTCGTCAACGTCACGACCACGTGACAATATGCGAATAAAATCAATAATAAAAAATTGGCCGCGTATCTGCGTGCTTCGCTGCAAATGTCATCGAAAGACGATAGTCTTCTGCCGGTCGTACTATATGAGTCCTGGTCTCATCCGCGGCCACCTGTGATGCTGTTCTCGACCATTTCCGTCCTGGCATGACCAAGCGTCTTCTCGCCGCAAGCGCGGTGTTTTTGGCACCGTGTAAAAAAGTCACAGTTTCACCGCAAGGGTGAAGCAATGAATGCGATAGCAAAAAAATTGTAATGTTATACGAAGTGAGGCTGGCAGCTAACTCTTTTTGGATCCGATCTCACGCAACTCTAGAAAACGCTTGTTTAAGAGAATTCTCTTCGCGTTGAGAGCGCAGCACGTAGAAGGGTACACCGGCCCCCCGCCCGTTGTCGGCCGCCGAGAAGGGGGAGATAACGCGCGCGCCCGCGCTCGTAAAATCGAACGTCGCCCCCCCCCCCCCCGCCCGTTGTCGGCCGCCGAGAAGGGGAGATAACGCGCGCGCCCCCCGCTCGTAAAATCGAAGGTCGCTCGAGGGACCCCCCCCCCCCTCGCGTCTTTTCACGCTCACGAACGACGGGCGGGCCCGGTTATATATATACATATACATATACGGCAAATGACGCCGACGCCGACGCGGACGCTGACGGCGAAAACCAGCCGCGAGTGTCCATATAATTGCTATCGCAATAAAAGCTGATAAGTCGCGCAGAGCGACCACGAAAAGAGATTCTCTTGTTTGCAGCGACGAGGGCAGACTGCGCCAGCTATCGTGCGTCGGATGAAACACGCGGCACTTCGCGCGACCTCGGAGATAGACGACGGCTCTTCGCTTTTGCGAGGCAGCCCGCATTTTCAGCGCAGCCTAAGAAACACTAAGGTTTTTAGAATTAAGTATCTATGTATTTTCTATAAAAGAACACACCACTTAATACTTCAGTATTGTTGTTGCGCCTCAGATATGCGTAATATTTGCTTTTTGATCGACAATGTTCACAAGTATGCACGAAAACGACTGTTCAAGTTGGCTGGGCGTTCAGAAAGTAGTTAAACTTTGGCCGAGTAGCTGAATCGGGTTACGGTCAGACAGACAGACAGACAGACAGACCAAAAATTTCTGCGTTGAAAAAATCTCGAGAAAGACTAACGTTTTTAAAAAACTGCGGTTCAAGTTGGAATCGAACTGAAGCCTTCCGCGTGGCAAGCAAGTGTTCAATCGCAAGACTGCTTGCAACAACTATTTAGTGGCGGAAGCGTCAACACATGTGAATTGTGCGTGGGTGTTTCAAAGGCCTACCCGTTACAAAGCGTTTAGACATATTTAATCATCAGCAGCAGCAGCAAAAGCATTTTAAAAGTTAGCAGCTGCGTAGGTTTGCGCGTAGGGAATTATGGCGTAGTGGGCACTGCGCAACTGTTCCTGCAATAGGCATTTAGGATACCTTTAAAAGGTCAATGTTACACCCACAGACGTTCGTTTCCCTGTGGCATGGTTGAAGCATGCCCCGAGAACCGAAGCTACGCTAGCGGTTGAGAAGGCGATGCGCACAGGGTCCGATTACACTATCGCGTTCTACTGTTAAAGGTGATGCTCAAGCCTCCTACTATTTCTTTTTAATTACTAATCGATATTTTCGGCCCCTTTATGCGATTCGAACACGCCTATTTATTTTATTTTGCCGTAGTCTTCTCGCGTATGGAATTTTGAGGACTCCTGCGTGAGACGTTGCCAGTGATACAAGCAATATGCGGTTATACAGGTTTCGACTGAGGCATTGTAAACTTTTAATAAACAATTATTCTTTCATTTGAAGAAATATATATTTCCAAGAAGTCCTCAAGTTAATGCTTTAGCGTCTAAGAAATCTTTATATACTGCCGATACCAATTTCTCCCCCCAAAATACCATTCATCCTTATCTCAGCGTACTTTAAAGGATATTGATTGATTTATGGTTTAGGATATACCAAAGAAGATGTGAATACACTTAAGTGGTAAATGATAGCACATGAGTAAAGTTAAACTGCTATAACGATGGCAACATAATCTATGGGCCTTTTTATACCGGAAGCTACGTCGCGCTTTTTTCTGTACTTTAAATAGCGATCGTTACCCAACAACCCCACGATAACTAGTTTTTTTACAGGTTCTTGGCATTTGCTCGAGCATGTTGGAGGCCCAAGGAGCATAGGTGGACCTACTCGTAGTAAAAGATCCTTGGAAAACTTTAGGAGCGGCGGTTAATGTTCTGGTGTCAGCAATACAAAAAGGTGAAACCTAAGTGACTTTTCATTAGTTTTCCCTTTTTAATACTGCAGAGGAAATATTCCGCACTCCTCGTTAGTACAGGTGTATATAATACAGTCCGTTCCACCCGACATCAAAAATTTATACTCCTGCCGATTAAAAGACCGCACTCTAAGTGCAGTGGAATCTACTCAGACGCGGTCTTTTAAACAGCCTGAATACAGGTATATCGTAAGTACTCCATAATATTTCACATAGATATCGAATCTGAAGCTTTCGTAAACCGTCTGTCTGCGCTCTGAAGTGGCCCGCAATTCACCATTTTTTTTAAAAAAAGCAGACGTTTTAGATTCCAAAATGACTGCGTAGCGTCTGACCCCATGAACATTGAAATGAAAAGGGGCCGATAAAAAACAAAACAAAGGATTTTACCACACTTATTTTCATTTTCTTCTGTCGAAAACAGCGTGGTTTTCTTAGCACACTCTTTCAGTTTTTTTTTTTCTGGCAACGTTTTCTTAATAATACTGTCGTACCAACTCGCCAAACTATCATACCTACTTAACGCAATCTCACAAGCGCCTATTGTCCCTCTGCGGACCACGATCAGGCCCCACCGAGGGTGAGAGCTAACCGGGTGAGCATGTCGCTTCATCGCCTAAAATCCCAGCTGCGGTCAAGTGGTTATAGCATCCGCCTATAATGCGGAACACACTGTGTTCTTTTTCCAGGGTCGCCGATCACCCACCGGCTTTTTTATAGTAGAGAGCTGTCTACGCCCGGCGCTCCGTTTGTATTGTTTACTCGAGAAGGTGGCCTCTCCTTTTCACTAGTTTGTTACACTTTTCTTCCCCCTACCCCGTGACTCTGTGCCGTGCTCCCGTTTGGATTGCAGAAGTAAGCCTCATTCCTATCTTTAAACGACTTCTCGCCAAAAGCTGGTGTCTCGCATCAATTCCCTCGTAGGGCGAGGAGGAATGGCGAGGAAGGTATAGAGTCAGCTGTTGTGTTGGTACTCCCGCCGACGAAGTGTCGCTCTCTCTCTATTGCGTACTTTTGCTTTAACCCTCAAAGTTGTAAGGTACCATCGGAGGAGGGTTCTGCCAAAAAGAAATGTACAGGTCAGCTCCCTATAGACATATTGGAGAAACGTCGACGGCGAATGCACGTCGTAGTTGTCTAAGTGATGCGCAGCGATAGCGGGCAGTTTTATCGTAGGCTCGAGCCGTCCCAAGATTCTTCGTTTCAGGCGCCAGCAGCATGGTGCTTCATCATCTTTCTAGCGTTCGTCAGCCTATGCAACGACGCTACTGCAGGCGCATCGCGCGACAGCCATCACGCTGGTTTGGCACAAATTTTCGCGAAGTAGGAATTTTCTGGTGTGTACAATCCTCCATGTTGGCGTTGAATGCTGTTCTGGAAACGGCTGTCTCTCCCTTAGAACGAAATTCAACAAGCCCTTCACAAAAAGTGCTCTCATTTTAAATTTTTATTACACGGTGGGTGCAACGCATCCGTATGGTTCATATGTATTCGCATCGTTCAAGCGTGGGTTAGTAGTGGCACAAGCACTTTCCTTCGGAGCGTGCTCCTGTTTGGACCCGAAGCCCACCAAGAAAATTTGTTGTCTTTCATGCATATACTTTATGGCGATGACCCGCTTACGTGGCAGAGGGACAACCCGACAGTTTTCTCATTTAGTTGGCGTAGAGACGCTTACGCATTTCAACCTGTCCGCTACCATGCCTCTAGGAGGCGGGCTCCCCAGCCAGAGGCTACACTCTGCCCCTCTGTTTCATTGAGTGTCACCAAGCGATGCAGCTCCCTTGAATTCTGTGAAGTGCCAGAGGAAAGGAAGCGTGCCACGTTGACGTGACAAGTTATGCCTAATTTTTTATCTCGCTTGTTCCAATGTGCTTTTCGGCGCACTTGCAGGGGCAGCAATGCGAACTCGAGATAACACGGAAAACTGAAGCCCCGTATTATGGTCAGTAGAGTTTTACAAGTGGTCTAGTCACACACGCACGCACGCTTCAATAGACCAGCTGTGGACGTTGCGACGCGTGCTTGTTACTGTGGAATAAGTACTTCATCTTTCGAAACTCGGCCATCTTGCACAAAAACTCCTTTACGAAGACCACTTACCAACTAACCCATGGTATTGCCCGGCCATCCGCAAGACTATCACGAATTGTTATTGAACATCTTGAAGTGGTGCCACAACGAAAGAGGACACAAGGCAGGAATGAACGCATGACCGCCCCTGCATGGGTTCTTTCCTGTATTGTGTCCTCGTTTTTGGCGTTGCTCCCCCTCAAGGTGTTTACCAGTACCAACTCGCCCAAATGTCGATTCTTCTGCACGAAATCTTATGACTGAATATGACTAATAGCGATCAAGTACTTTTAGGGGCGAAGCTCCTTAAGCCGTGGGTCGTGCGTCCTCGATGTATGTAGTTGTAGGTAGCCACCTCTCGTTTAGTTCTTGGAATGTCCGCTAGATGGCGGTACTTGTATATGATGAATATATTTAGGGGCTAAGCTCCTTATGGCATCACCTCGGTGATCCACGCATCCTGAGTAGCCAGTAGGCACTGGATTTCGACCTCCAAGGTAGTGCCTGTGTGAGATGTCTCCTGTGCGTGATTAAACAATAAAAAAATTCACAACGTACATGTAAAATTAAAGTGAGCTGCGAGTCGCCATGACTCTCACCGACCCTTTAGTATAAATGCGCCCGATCTCACGTCGTTGATGATGTACTGCGCAGAATTCGCGGAAGATTACCGGTTTTCCGACGCACCTCCGAAGCTTCGCCCACTCATGATCATTCACTCCGTGGATATGGTGTCGTCATCTCCAGTTCTCGTCTCGTTTCCGAGAGGGCGCTGTCCTATAGACATGCGTACAATATGGCGGTTGGGTGAAGGTACGCTAGATGGCGTTGGCGGTGCAGCTGCTCTCCGATTGCGCGGACCGCCGTACGAGTGCGCTTGCCGGATCGTGCTGCTTGGCGGACTATGGACGACGACCGGTCGTTGAAGTTTGAATAAAATTTCACACACACTATCTCTTTGATTACTGCTGGGCGAAACCACTGAAGATTTCACGGTGTAACCATGATTGCTTCAGTCACCATAACTCTCATCGACCCTTTAGTATAAACGCGCCCGATCTCACGTCGGTGATGATGTACCGGGCAGAATTCACGGAAGATTCACGGTTTACCGATGAACCTCCACAGCTTCGCCCACTCATCATCATTCACTCCGCGGATATGCTGTGTTTTTTCGTCTTTGGCAAACTTGCAAGTGGCATAGTCGCCGACAGCTATGGTGTACAGTTTAGAAAAACAGAAAAAACAGAAAGCTGAGCTAGTTGATAGGTATTCATGTTAAAACACGACAGGCGGGCAAACACGGGCACAAGAGAGAAGTTAGGACAACACGCACGCCGTTCGTGTTGTCCACACTTCTCTCTTGCGTCCTTGTTTGCACGCCGGTTCGTGTATAGTACCGAAATATAACCGGTTACTTCCGTAAGTTGGGCTTCACTGGAAAGGAACGAGCATTTTACTAAAACTATATTTTGTTCGCTGCCCGTTGAAAGATACAAGGCACCCTCAGCTTACCTCCTTTTTGAGCCGGTCTGTACACTATTTTGACGTAACATCATTGGTTAGTTTTGTTTTATTTATTCTTGTTCAGTCACGTAGCAAATCCACTGCGGGTAATCGGCAAAAATTCGGGCGATATTAAAATAAAAGTAAATTAACGCTGAACTTAGCGGAAACTTTACGGAAGAAATGATGAAAAGATAATTTACGCTAATTTGATCACGTCAATCGCCGTTAAGCAAGTAAAGAATTCCTCTACTTTTGTTCCCCTTGCGCCTCAACTTAGTTACGAGGAACGCTGGCTTTAGGCTGTTTTACCATTCAAGTAACGCGCAAAAAAGTAATGAAGTGCTTCAGCTCTCGAAAAACACCCAGAAAAGCAACCTCAGTCTCTAGGCTGGTATTTTATAGCAAGTAGGAACGACTGAGATTGTGAAATTATCGTTACAAATATGTTCAAGTATCTCGAGTGTCTGGGTTACAAAACCAGTTGAATGCTGCACTTGCCCGTTTTTAAGGGCAGTTTGTTCGCCCGCTAT